>JAKTUB010002168.1:0-10170 GCA_030556465.1 Metschnikowia picachoensis | reverse complement strand
AATAGACAATTGAAAAAGGCGTTGGAACGAAGTAAAATACGGACAAGTTGACACTACCTATACAGCGGCTAGAATAAGGAGGAAGACCTAAGGCTTGGGAAAGTCGGGGGCTTCATTACTCAGTCTTCTAACCAGACGTATGCAGGTTTTTTGTCTATAGATATATAGATTTTTGGCCGTTTAACCGCGGTTTCCTGTTAATACGATTTGTTTCTTTAAAAAAAAATAAGAAACCGCCCAATTTTTTGCCAGATTTCAAGTCTCAAGCGATTTCCAGTCCCAAAGCTGACTGTCGATACTTATCAGTCCGGCAAAAATGTATCGCGCGCGGTCGTGTGCAGCCCAAAACAATATCGCGGGTTAAGTCTTTGAGGTGACTTAGATAACGCCATGAACTAACACCTACTCATACAACTTGACGATGCTGACCTATGTATGTTACAAAAACTAGATTTACTTTCAAAAATGTGGTCAAATATTTCAAAAGAAACTCCAAATTTTTAATTGTGACCCCGATTGCATCACTTACATCCCGTTCCTTATGCTAACATCACTAGACGCCCTTGGCCGCCGACAGCACCAACCTAGCGGACTCTAAAAAGCTTATACGCGAAAAAATAGTGCCCTGGGAGGGCCTTGCTCGCGCAGGCGTGATTTCTGCCGACCAGGCCAACCTCGTAAAAGTATTGGAGACGCAGAATGGCGACCTGAAAAGAGCCACCGTTTTGGCGCTGGCAAAATTGTACGCTAGCACGCTTTTGAGTTTGTTGAGCAAATTGGAAGTCGACGCACGTGACGATGTGTTGAAGTGTGTCCTCGTGCTCATCAACGATTTAATTGTGGATGCCAAAGCGGCCCCCTTCACGCAGCAGCTTTTGGAGTTACTGACAGTGGACTCGAATCTTCCATACAGTCCTTTTTTGAAACACTTGGATAACGCCGACTTGCTCATCCAGTCCTTGGCACTTTATAATGCGACAGTGTTGTTGAGCCAGGCCGCACAGGAAGGCAAAGCCGTCGAAACTGAGACACTTATCAGGGTGTTTGGCGTGTTATGCTCGAAACGGTTTATTGGCAACGCCCAGGACTCCAATTTGCAGTCTTTGGGTGTGCAATTTTTACAAGAACTTGCGATTCACAAGCCTTACCGTGTAGTGTTCCGGGAGCATGATTTGGTGGCGAATTTCGCGTCGATTTTGACGCTTCTTGACACACTGGCAAAACTGCCCAACTCTGTGAATTTGCAGCTTTTGTACAACGCTCTTTTGACCGTGTCGGTGTTGAGTTTCAGTTCGCCGCTCAACAAAGTGTTGGTGCATAACTACCCGAATCTTGCCGGAAGCTTGTTGACTATTGCCAAGGAGGGGATCAAATTGAAGGTCGTGCGCGTGGCTGTTTCCGCCGTGCACAATCTCGTGCTGTTTTCTATGTCTGCACATGAACACTTCTCCGTGTTGAAGTTGTTGTTATTCCACGATGGTTTGAACGTTGTGCGCACAATCCAAACACGCAAATTTGCGCTGGAGTCCAGTGATGCGGAATTGGCCGCAGACTTGGCGTATCTCAACACCGAGCTCAGTGATGTCGTTTCGAACAAATTGA
Source organism: Metschnikowia picachoensis (assembly GCA_030556465.1). Taxonomy (NCBI): domain Eukaryota; kingdom Fungi; phylum Ascomycota; class Pichiomycetes; order Serinales; family Metschnikowiaceae; genus Metschnikowia; species Metschnikowia picachoensis. The sequence continues at coordinate 8,568 of JAKTUB010002168.1, read as the reverse complement.
CTTCATTGGACGAGTACTTGGTCGAGTTAGAGAATCCAAACTTGTTTAGTTGGGCGTCTCCTACACACAAATCGGAGGACTTCTGGCAGAAAAATGCGGGGAAGTTTAAGGATAACAGTTTTGCGTTGGTGAAGAAGATGTTGGCAATATTGGCCCTGGAGGACCAAGGCAAAGGGCCCTCACGCGTGATTATGCTTAACGATTTGCAGTTCTTGATCCGCAACCTTGGCTCGGACTTAGTCAACTTTTTGAACAACGAGAAGGGCGGCCAATACAAGTTGTTGGTGATGAGTTTGTTGGAGAATAGTGACGGTGACAACGAGTTGAAGTACGAGGCGTTGCGCACAATCCAGTACTTGGTGGGCCACGCTTAGGTAGTTTGACTCTTTCAATTCTAAAAGCAAGATGATTCCAAGAAGTAATGTTCGAGGGCCCTGGCGCATGAAGAGAAGAGACTACTTTTCTTCAGGCAATTTTCCACATAATTATCACACGCTACAAATCTATGATGGCTCAATACTCAGTCACCATAATTAATGCTATGGCATGGAAAACCGCAGCACGAAACTGCCCACCACCATAAGAAAACCGTTTGATCACATGCCCTATGTCAGTCCGCGAATATGTAATGTCTGCGACTTCAATTCAAACTCAACAAATGATGGGGTTTGGCAAAATGGCAAGGTGCAGTTCTTTTGAGGCAATACTCCAAAGTTCCTGAATCATCAACTACATATTTCTTTTAGCTAGCCTACCATCTGAACAGCCGAATACATCCAAACAGTCATAGCAGCTTCATTGAGTTCAAGCGCTTTATGACCAACAATCCATTTTGTGCTCAAAAATCCTATTTGTTTCTGAAAGTAGATTCATTCTCTGTTCAGCTTAAAAGGATCATGCTGTGACTTGGAACTAGCTCATCATAAATTGAGTACGATCCAGATTCTCTATGTTCCATGCTGATAGACTACCATGATAACAGTGACTGGAACACTTTCTATGATACACCTCGAATCCTGATGTGCATGTTTCAGATCCAAACAGAAATACTTGTTTTGAGAAAGCGACTGAAATATCCCGATGATACATTCTCAAAAAAACTATCTGTGCTTTTTTTAAGATACTGCACCAATCTGTCTCCGCAGCCAAGTATCATATCTTGATTTTTTCTGAACTTATTTTTTAGTGCAGGACAGTGCTGTTAGTAAGTGGTATTTTTTGTATTTTTGCGATATTTTTACTAAAACAAATATTTTGAACGAATATTTATATTTTTATGTTTTTGTAGTTTACTATCTTTAATATATTTAATATGAATAATATCCTTTCCATACAGAGTCAGGGGGGGCTGGGCTGGCCCTTGACAGGCATGTAGTTCAGGTTTAATATCAAGCCCAAATGTTTATTGTAACTGTGTAAGGGGTCATAACCCGGCATCCGCTCACGTAATACTACTGTAGTCACGTGATGCTCGTGAGCGCTATTAACTGGACACGTCCGACGAGGGACATTGGACAACCAACTCATTTAGAGGATACGCCTAGAGCAGTCCACACATCTTATCATAAGTGGGTAAGGTATCCCCTTGCCCAGCGTATCCCTTGGAAGGATTTGACTCCTTTCAAACTGCTTATGGGAAATATATTTAGAAACTCATCACGGTACAACACCTTATTATATGATGCTCAAGGTAGCGTCGTCGATACTGGTGATTACAAAATCTATACAATTGATCAGTGAAGGACTAGGTAGATCATTCCAGAGGCGAGTTTCGCACCCAACCCGGTAGCGCGACCTGTCTTTTTTTTTTTCATGACGCAGCTTAGGTGATAACTCTAGCTGTGCGAGATCAGACGGTATAGAACAGTGTTGCGCACTGGCGTTTTTCTTCGTAAAGCGTATCGACAAATACGACATTACGTCGTAAAAAAGAGCGTATTTCTGATTACGAAATACGATTACGGGGGGCTTTTGTTTCGTAAATCGAAAGGTGATTTCGTAAATGTTCGTATTACGTTTTCGTTTTTTTCATCACGTTTTCGTAATGTGTTTGCACAATGTCAGTCCTGGCACAGGCGCTTTGCCGCACATGTGCTACACATGCCATTTTTACCGCAAACGGCAGAGTCCCTTTTTTCAATCCTCGGCGATATAGTCACAAAGAAGAGAAACAAGTTGTACCCAGCCACGACGAAAATTTTAGAAGTCGTCAAGGATATGGTAAATAAAATTGGGCATGATGATATCGAGCTGGGTGTGGATTCTGATGACGAGTCCTTTGTTGATGATGCAGAATTGTGTTCACAAATCACTCAAGAAATGAATGAGAGCGACGATGTTGAGATGGAAGTTGACTCGAATGAAAAAAATTCAGTTTGTATACTACTTGACGAGTGAAAACTCTTTTACTTTGGTATGAAGTACCATCACACAGATGGAAAGATGGATTATGATATGCTGAATTTGCGTATATATATTTTTTTTAACGAACATCTTTATCAGTGGATGAATTGCAAGACTTGAAAGAAAAACCGGACTTAAAGATTCGCCGAAATCCTGTAGCATGCGCCTGTCACAAATCGATTGTACGTAATCTCATTCATTTTTTGCGTAAATTAGAGAATACGAATTACTCAAAAAACGATTTCGTATTACTAAAAGTAGCGTAATACGCATTTACGTTTTCGTATTTTCACCACGAAAAACCGTAATCGTAATATGATTAACGATTACGCAGGGGTCATCACCACGTAATTCGTAAAGTTTCGTATTACGCGTCGTAATGCGCAACACTGGCTTCAAGCATCTAGCAAGTTATTTTACCCGCAGGTGACTTCAAAAATTTGACTCAAGTTGTGCATGCCAGTCAAGAATGGCCCTTCCGAGAGCGAATACATTGGTTGGATTCAATGTGGCAGATGAGAGAGCAGGCTGCTGTCATAATCAATATGAATGTGCTCGTGAGTTTAACGGCGAAGGTCACTGTTTGAGCAAGACGTTAGGCTGAATTTAAGACTAAAAGGACTCTTGGGGGAGAAAGTTTACTTTCCCTAACACGGTCCTCTTGCTTTATATGCTGCCGGCGCTTGGGGCGCGTGCGTGATCTTGTTCCCACACTCCTCTGACGCTACTGTTACATTTTCCCCACCAGGGTTATCTCGAAACATCAAGACTTTCACGAACGAATGTAATTCACTTGGATTATCACTGAAATCGGCGATAGCTCGTAGTGTCTCCCTGTTCGCACGAAGCAACTACTCCTACGCTGTTTCTTGAGCAGAAACCCGCACAGGACCTATTCGCTGATCTGTTCAGACGATGAGAAGGCGGTTACCTACTTGCAAGTTTTCAAATCCACGATCATCCGGCGGATAGGAAATAAGCACTGATGGGCATATGCGTTGCTTCGATTCTTCGAGGGGGAAACTTTGGAGAGCGGATAGGCCTCGTGTTGCCGTTAAAGATATCTGATCTGTGGTTGTCGTAGGATGTGGGACAGATATCGAAGCTCGCGGTCGAAACAAGCAGCTATCCTTGCCCAATCGGAAGACAACGATTCACTGATCTGTCGATGAACGTCTGTTGTGAAATTTAAATAAAAGTGAGACCATATATTGTCCATAGGATAAAACTTGATTGATCGTAATATTGTTTTTATGTTCAGAAAGACATTGTAGTTGATACATGGCTTCATGGATAGTTATCACGATTATCCTCGATTTTTTTAAGAAATCGCTCGGAAAGTTCTCGAAAACTTTTTGATTTCGATCGAAAATCAGCGAAATTCGACTTAAAACCAACGCAAATTCGAAATTAGAAACAATTTTTAAATACTGAGGATAAAACTATATTTGTAAAGGATAAGTGATACAGTAACATATTATAAACATGGATATGTACTGAGGAATGACTAAGGGATATAAATAACTTTAACAACAGTCACTGGCCCGCCAACGGCCCACTCAAAATCGTTGCTACATTTGAATATGGGCAGTGTTCGATAGCAATCTTCACAAGTGACAGTTCATATAGATTTGCTTCTAATCTATCATGTACTAGTTTTGTGTCGGACGTAGACAAGCAGTAGGGACTGACAGCGTGAATTACTGCTTGCTGGAAATCTTTCAAAGCGCGACTCTTTGCCTCTGATGATATCTTCCCTTGGTTCCGTAGTTTCAGAGAGATCGCCAGACGCATCATCGAAGTTGTCACAGAGGAGGAGCTTTCACGCGTAATTTTGCTTGACGTTCGACAACACCCCTATTGCCCGGACTAAAAGCCAGAACTTCACAACTAGTTTGTTTTCCATGGTATAACTCATCGCTGCACAACTTCACCTTGCACTCCCACGATCAAACACAAATGTGACCACATTCTACGACTTATGCCTCTGGTGAACTTCCTTTTCGCTGACTCACAGGTCTCCGCACCTTTCTGCAGCAATGTAATCATTGAAAAGCTCACATCACCAAGATCATTTTTGGACCCAAACAGCTCCGCCGATCGTCTCCAGTCACCAATATCTTGCAATACTTGTTGGTAACCACCACGTGCAAGGAACACAACACGTAGAATTTATTATCCACAGAACTAGAAAGCCTTACATATAGTTAGCACTCAACTTCAAGTGTTCGTTGGCACCCTACCAGGTTCTTCCTCTTTCTTCTGTCTTGATCCCGAAGTCTGTCCATTTTCCACTAGTTCACAGTGATGTGGTAGAATTCTATGACGATTGGTGTGATTAATCAAATCTGGCACTGAATACCCTCCTCGCCAAATCTCCTTGACTAAACTTTCACACTTTCCTGTTGACTTGATAATTTCAATACTAGGAAAGGGCCGATGCCATCATTTCTATCGAGGAAGAGCTTCGTGCAATTCACACCAACACAGAATACACAGCATGGCTATGCGCTAATGATATCCCTTAACGGTTTGAAGGGATACCTTCCCGCTTGAAATACGAGGGGTAATCGCTGCACGGAAAAGTGAATTATCAAGCGATAACAGCGAACCCTCGGGAAACACTTACCGTCTCCGGGCTTTGGCAACACAACCATCATGTTGAAATGTCCTGATGCTCGATAGCATCGGGCACCCGGGGTGGACAAAAATCTCACACACACCCACACAGTTCAAATAATCGCACATCGTGAGAAATTAATAGTGCCATGACATGTTAAGAGACCAAGAACAGTCTTGTTAGCGAAAGAACGTGCTCGTGAATATGATCAGCAGCTGTGGCGAACATCTTGATACTTCTGTGATGCCCAATCTCTTCGAAAGCGTCTGGTTTGAAGTGTGAGGATTGAGGAAAGGACATCTTCTTCAACTAAACCATTTATCGAAGTGGTGACTAGTACTGTGACCGCTGCCGTCTTTTAATACTCCTCCATGGCGAAGTCTCCCCAATTTGATCGTTCAAAATCGTTTTGTTGTGAAAAGTGATGTCAAAAATTGGTAAAAGAAGAGTAATGGGGGGCGAAAAATTTTTCGCGCTTCAACGACAATAGCAAGGAGGCGAAACGAGGCAATATGCACGCCAACATGTAACGCGCTGACCGTTCTGAAAACTCCGACGCGCCGGTAGTAAAATGTAGAATGACCCAAATTCAGCACGCCGGATATAGAAATGCACTAAATGGATGTAATTCGGGTGGAGCGCTGTACGAGCGTCATGATATCATTTATTCCGCAAATATTTACTGATTGGTTTAATGATATTATCCGTGCCTTTGCTATGTTAAAGGGCAGATTCGGGTTTCTTGGCTAGCATCTTTTTCAGAAAATTTCATTTACAGGATTTATACAGGGCTGCGTGATGTCGTAGGGCAGTGTTGTGAGAATCGGTTTTTTTTGTGGTGTTGCACGTAAGCGCGTAACCACGCATAAAAAATTTGGTCGGACTTTCTTACGATTACTTGTTACGTGAACTTAAATGAGCATACATCTTACACTGGGGAGACGCTTTACAAGTGCTTTGACAATATTTTAATGGAGCACGGTATAAAGGATCGTATAGTTTCAATCACTAGGGACAACGCTGGGCCCATGAACGTCTTACTTAGGAAGTTCGCCAATGACATGGTCGGTAAAGAAATTCATTTTTCACGAGATGTGCGGTGTGCCGGGCATGTTTTCAATTTGGTGACAGAGGCTGTTCTCACTTTCACTTTTTTCAAACATAAGAGGACTAAGACCTTCGAGAAAAGTTTGCAGTATATTGTGGAAGACAATCCTGATACTGCGGATTTGTTACTTCAATTGAAAACTTTGCCAGGTACAATGCGCTCAATCATTACTGGGATTCGCCACAATATCTTTTTGAAGAGCACCTTTCTGAGAATCGTCGGTAAGAAAAAGGCGGAGTCTCATTCATAGTTGGGGCCCGAAACGCTTGTGAAGGATAATGAAACGCGTTGGCTTTCTACGCTCAAGATGGTTGACCGGTTTTTGTATTTTCGCAATGAGATCAAAGAGTTGTTGAGATTAGCTTCTCAAAGAGCCAGGGGAGACGATTTTAACCTCGACTCTTTTGAAATTTCCGAATTCGAGTGGGACTATTTGTCGACTGTTCGCGACATACTTGATATCTTTGTGAAACCAACTCTCAAGCTTGAAGCTTCTTTGCACTCGACGATGAGTCTAACTTTACCTTGCGTTCATAAAGTTTTGTCGGGTCTAGAGACAATTAATACCGATGACTTGGAGGCTAAGAATCCCTACCTTGCCTTTGGACTAGTCGAGGCGACCAAGAAGTTTCTTGTTTACTATGCAATACGCAGTGGCGATATTGCTTCAATCAAGAATCTTTGCCTTGCTACAGTCCTTGACCCTCGGTACAAGCTAGGCGTGTTCAAGAGTCTTGACTTTCCCCAGTCTGCCGTTGATGAAATCGAGTCCTACTTTTATGATGTATTCAGCCGTTGCGCGGAAAAGTTCGAGGAAGATTTGGTAACATATTCCAAGTATGGGTCGAGAGTGATTGGAAGTTGTCATGCAAATTCTCTGTGTCAGTCTAGTCATGTTCAAGAAAGCGATACTGACTATTATCTTGAATCCGAGATCGATGCGGAAGATGTGCATGAAGTCGTTGCCAACCTCGAAAGGAATCGAACACGCCAGTGTCTCAACATCATGATGTATCACAAAGACCGAAGAGAATCTGCTCCGATCATATATCGAATCGCGAGAGACTATTTAGCCATTTCGGCTATGTCAGCGCCTTCCGAGGCTCTTTTTTCTCGGGTAACCGATATCGTAACAAAGAAGAGATCGGTTACATCCAAGCACGATCAAAATGTTGGCGATCTTAAAGTCTAGGGCTATCGTGACGGACGAGTCGGATATCTCGGACATGACGAACGTTGCCGAAAAAGTCGGTTTTGGGGAGGAGATTACCGGTCGGGAGATCAATGATGCATCTGATGACGATGTAGCCACCGAGGACGACGAGATGAATTTGTAAAAACAGTTAGTTTTTTATTGTTTGGAGCAGACATATGCGAGGTTTTTTGTCAATAGATATATAGGTTTTTCCCTTCTATTACGATTTGCTCTTTTCTTCAAGAAAAAGGGAAAAATAAACTTTCCCAAGTCGTGTTGCATTTTCCTTGTTTTTCGTGTGTTCGTAACAACGAACAACGCTTAAGCGCACCTTACGATTACGTGAGTAATTAGTCCATTTTTTGAAATACGTGCGTAATTACTAAGCCTCCGTGGGTAATTACGTGCGTTTTTAGTGCCATTGCTCGTTGTTACGAACGATTTCACTTCACTGTCGTAGGGTAAGCAATGCATAATAACAACCATAATGTACTGTAGAGCGTTGTACTGAGGGTATCGTTTATTCAAACATGGCGACGGGACACGGAGGGCAACAAAGCGTTGAGAGTAAAGATCAGATCCTGCTTAATACAATTATTCAAACGAGAAAGTAATCTGAACTAATCAAGATTGATATTGAAATACCGTTTATGAGTAGTAAAAGACTTGATCTTTCAAAGAGAAATGTCGTACATCTGCGTGTGATATATTGCCGCATGGTATCGTTCGTTTGCTTGTTTGTTGTTGATTCCCTCGACGCGTCGTCGTGTTTTATTGCATGGCGATGCATGGCGGATCCTGCCCAAAAAGAGAAAAAAGAAAGGTACATAAGGAGAGGCGCCCGCGCGGGGTGGGTGGATGGAACAATACTGCAATTCGTGCGTCAAGGATGTCTTGGAAATCCTGTCCGTAAAGGGTAATTGAGTACCCTAGTTTCAGTGCACGCGAACCTGACAGGTGCAGCAGGACACGTAACAGATATCCGCTTGATCTGAGTTCGGCTCAACGAGTACTTCTTCACTCTATCAGTAACAGAAGCTAAGTTCTTCTCTGTTCTTGCATCCTTGAAGTTACCAGTGTTTGGAAAACCCTCTATTAAGGTAAAAACCCTATTTGTGTCAACTATTGTACTAAATGCAATTTGCCCGGGCGTAGACGCAAGGTCGTGTAAACCTCAACGTCTGGAACGCAATGTCACGTGATTATTAACTTGGAAGCCTCTAGGTTTCATAAGGTTTCACA
>JAKTUB010002167.1:0-10928 GCA_030556465.1 Metschnikowia picachoensis | reverse complement strand
TAGTGAATATTGCAAGAAGAAGCGTTATAGACATAAAATGTGTCTCTCAAGGTCTACGCTCACGTTGTGATTGTTTGATTTCGAGAGAACTGCTTGTGTCCTCTCAATAATTTATTCGGTTTGGGGCTCGCCTTCCTTACTCTAATATGCTGCGATTATCATCTCCAACTCTCTCTCCACTGCACCATGATTAGTATACAAGGTCAGCACCACCGCTTTCAATTTGCTCAGTCTCCTCGGCGCTTGGAACTGCGTATCTAAATCTTTTAGACAAATGATTTCTCAAAAGCACCTCACCTTCCTTAAGCTCAATAGGCTTCCAGGACAGTTGATGCGATGAAGCGGCCTTTTGAAGAGATGGCATCTTGCCGGTAGGTGAAAGCGGGTGCACCTTTGCCGCTGCAGAAGCACCTTGGTTGAGTTAGTATTTGTTCCGATATTCTGGGTGGGAAGATTTTGCGCCACTTTCAAATACATTCCCGTATTTTCTTTCCCAGGATAACTTTGCTCTCGATCCCGGCCTATTTTATATGAGCATGCCCCACAACTGCTCGAGTTTCAGCATTTTGGGTAGGCTTCCTCCTGTGAACATGCCCCGGTGAGATTCGGGTTTATGTTCGCTTCACGATGTTGCGGTGTATCTGATTGCACTTTCTCATGGATACAATTACGTACCGTGGTGTGGGCCGCCAACAAACTTAATGAGCGGAACGTGTTTGAGAAGGGATGCCGACTGTCTCATGATTTGTGTTCAGAAATGAATGATCTGGATCGATCGAGTTTCTGGTGTGCACGAGAAAACCAGCCAGGCATTGGGCCCCGGGCCTTGTCCTGTGTGCCGGTCAGAGCGGCTTGGCATTCGGGGCCAAAAATCGTTAGCCTGTGAGGGTGAAATCAGCCATATTAGATGAACCCGTCGAAGATGAATTCTCCGAGCAAACTGACGTATCAAAGCCCCAAGAACTTAAGGCTGATTTTTTCCTTTTTTGATTTGCTTACTAAAACCCGACTCTTTGTCGGGATCAGGATGTCTACCAAGTTGGGTCGTTTTTTGGCCATAGCACCGGCCCTTTACCGCTAACGCTGAGCGATCAACTTGCAATATTTCGCCCAAAAGAGACTCAAATTCATACAAGTAATTTCTCAATTAGATCAAAAACGATACTTTCGGGAATATTGACTCTTCAATCAGCAAAAATGTCAGAGATTATAACATCGTACCGCTCACTCGGTTTCCCGCGGGTGACTTTTCGCAGCCCTTTCGGGCGTTATAGGCCCCATTTGGACATCATTTATTCAGGCCCGATCCGCGAAAAGCCAGAATCAGAGCCAAGTTGGCACCACATTTTCTCGCCCTATAATTGTGCGCCTGCTGCTGTGGCGCCAGATTCGCGGGCCAATTCTCGAATTTCTCACTACTTCCAGATTAAGTCAAAGCCAAATCCATAACAAAACTTCAGCCCCGAAAAAACCTAAATCACAATGAGCGACAAGCTTCAAAAGACAATTGCGCGGTTTCAGCAGAGAATTGACAATAAGGACTTTTACGAGGCCCACCAGACATTGCGCACAATTACGAACAGATACGTGAAGGCCAAGCAGTTCGACCTAGCCATAGAGATTTTGGATCAAGGCGCATCGATTTTGGCAACAAACAAGGAATACGCGTCCGCAAGTGATTTGATTTCGTATTTAATCCAGGTTTACACAGAGGCTGGCGTCAAATGTGTTAGCACGGGCCCTGGCCAGGAACACCGCGCCAAATTGATCCAGTTGGTGTCGCTACTTCCGGACGCGGAACCTAGCATTGGGGACTTGGCGAAACAAGCTTTGACATGGTCACAGCTCGATGGAGCCAAATTCGGTGATGCCAGCTTGCACCACATTTTCGGCACCAAGCTTTTGGCAGCGGTGCCAGAACAGCCAAAAGAAGACGACCGTTATAAGATGTTTGCTGTGGCGGAGTTGCACTTAATCTTGGGCACGTTTGAGTCTTTGCCGGTTTATGTCGACTATTTGTTCTCTTGGTATTCCGAGAATCAATCGGCTGATCCAGGAGTATTCTTGGCACGTGCCGTCATAAATTACGCGTATTTGAAGAACGTCAAGTTTGCGCAAGCCGCAATGGAAAGATTTGTACAACAATTTTTAGAGAGGACTGGCGAGGCGCCAGAGCAGACCAACAACTTGCACATCTTTGAGCAACATGATCTCTTGAACTTTTTGCAATTGTTAGTTGCTACGTTGCGCAAGAGTCAGGCGGGCGAGAAGTTCATGAAGTTATACACCCACTACAAGCCATTGTTGGCTGGGAAAGCGCTTACGGCACCTGTCGAGTACTTGGGCAGAGAATATTTTGCGTTGAACTTGGGGTCAGCGCAGGGCGGCAATAATATGTTGGCAAACTTGATGGGAAGCTTTTTCAATTGAGTATGTCCGAAAGATCAGTGATATTTGAAATTTGAGACAACAATCTTAGTGGACCTGGAAGTGTGAGGACGACAACTCAATGTTACATCACATGGACGGTCATCGCTGAAATGTTCGTTCGGGTGAGACAGCGCCTTGGATGGATGAGTATTGGATATCGTCGAGCTTTTTTGATGCGGAAGAGGGGGCGGGGGGAACTAGGCGAGAGATCAGCTTCTTATAAATGCCGATGCTGTACACATCCGCTCTTCAAAAGGCACGAATTCTCCTCTCGTCTCTTCTTCGAGCTAGAGTGTGAATAATAACTGCAGTCTGGATTATACTAATATTATTTGAAACAAGCGTAAAAGCGAGCGAAGAAAAAAAAAACAAATAACAATGGAAAAAGAACCATCAGGATTATCAATAAGGGTCTGTCTTGCAGTTGTCCACGTCTTTCACAATACAGGAGGCGTCTAACGCCTGTACGAGCTCAGGTCGTTTTGCCTTTAGTAGTTCGTGCTTTGCTTCGGAATATGTGCACCAACGGCGCTCTCTGGTAGCCAGTTCGGGCCAAATTGTGCTCAAGTTTTCAACCAGCATTTCATAGAAATGAAACTCCAGCTTTGGAACAAACTTTTTCGGATCCCAGTCGAGTGCCCGCTCCTCTGCATCCAAAACGGGCGCCTTACGGCCCCGGGAGTCCAAAACTACAGGCAATTTCTCCATGATACGGCCCTCGCACCCGGCCTCCTCCCATGTTTCCCGCACAGCACTCACGACAAAATCCTCACCCTCGTCCAATTCGATTCCGCCTTTTGGGAACACCCATTGGCCCTTATGTGCACTCGACAGCACCATCACCACCTTATCTTTTGACTGGTTGAAGCAGATACATCCAGCGACCATGCGTGCACCACTGTCCGGGTTATAACGCTGGTTCTCGCGGCCAACACGTGATTCAGTTGGTTTCACGGGAAGAGTTTCATTATTCATGGCTTTTACTGAGAAATTCCAGAAAAACTTTCACGTGTGGGGAAACCGGGCCGAGGTTTATTATGTTTCGAATTTATGGCGCGCAAATTTCAGGGCCTCGCGACTTCCGAGGGCAAATGAAATGGGGCCTGATTACCAGACTGCGGTGAGACCTAATATGAGGAATCATGGCTAGGGAGGAAACTTGGCCAATTTTTGTTTCCTTTATAATTTTGACTTTATAATTGGTTTAAATGCCATAGGCGTGGTCCCCAGAGGTATGATTTAGGAAACACACCTTTTATTTCTCAATAACCATGTTCTTCGGAAGCAGGTCTTACCGTAGTAGAACAGTAGCGTGCCGCCGGCCCACGGCTAGAGCCAGGGCCTGTGCAAGACCTTAGCTAGATAGAGGATTTAATGAAACAATGACTATTTGTCGATCAAAAGAACGCATTAATCGAAGAACCGGGGACTTTGGGCTGTCGCCTGTATGTGGATCAATTTCCTGGTAAGAAACAGTGAGTAATTAGTTGTTTCGAGATTTTTACTTCCAAACGTTGCTTATTTCATAGTTTGGGGGGATTTGGTTATGGGTTTTGCGCTGCTAGTTCCAACTATCAGCGGGCTTTTATTGCGTGGCCCAGAGATGGGCAAAAAGTGCGTAGCCGCGTAGAGAATTTAATACGCTACGCTACTGAGTAGCTACGCTCTCTACTCTACGCAACGCATACGCTGGCTCTCAGCGTAGCTACGGAGTAGCGTAGAGCTTGTATGCAGTATAATCTTTATATGGATGGATAACCGGTTTTAAGGGTATTTCAATGGCTGATAAACGAACAGCCCCCGATATGCGTGCCCAGCATTCTTTCCGAACCGTGAAGGCGCGAATCGCGTGTCTTGGAAACGCGTGAACCGTAAATGGCGTGCCTTAGATTATCAGACACGCCATGTTAGGTGTTCCATTTAGGCAAGTACTACGAGTTGCCAAGCAATGCACCTCTAATTTTCTTGACGCCCGACCCTAACTAGAGCTTTTAAAGGAGAGAAAGAAAGCTTTGAGCTACTTACTGACCACCATCTTGCGACAAATTATGAAGAAGAGCTGGAGGATAGTATGAACATTTTCCTGCAATAGACTACGGTCACCAGTGCCATGAATTCGCTTGCTCTCTTTTTCGAGCAGATGTTTTTACGTCTGGCTTCATCTAATTATACTAGGTTCTTACGTTTGTAATTAGCACTACTTGCTTGATGTCTCTGTTTCCATTAATACTATCGACTATACGACATCATTCATGATTCATACCCAAATTTTGAAACACCGTTTCCTAGATTCTACGCTACGCGACGCATTAGTAGCGTAGGCCTTTTGAACATCTCTGGCGTGGCCTATGGTTTTCATCCTTGAATTTCACGGTGACAAAGCACAGATCCGCGAAGCACAGCGAATATGTTTCCCGCTCTATATTTAAGCCTGCGTCAAGAGCTAGGTAAACAATTCTGGCATCCCGTCCTTAATCGGATGTATCAAGCAAAAACATACATATATAATACATATTGCCAAAGGGCCTGTTTTTCGAAGATGGAGTGCTCACGTGTTCTAGTAATTAGAGTATCCCACGTCCGGCACTACGAGCTCACGCCGGGGCAGGCGCTGCATTTGCATCCAGGCAATTCTTGAGTCACAGTGATCCAAATGGAATTTGGGCTTGTAGCTTTGATTCCCACAATTTCAAAATGGGCTAGATTTCCCTTTGCTGAAAACACATGCCGCTGATTATGCGTATTAGGTAACGGCGTATTGACTATAGTATTACAGATGTCAGGTTCGATGTATTAGTGTTCACCGGGAATGCATGATTGTTATGTGTATTATAGCTGACTGAAGAGCCCTTTCACTGCAGCTGAAAGGGCGACTATTTATATGGTTGTATAGAGGAATGTATGTAAGAGACTTTACTGGTCAAGCCAGCAACGCGTGGTATCGAGTTGAGCAAGGCGGAACCAGAGAAGACCGATTATAGTGCGAAGCACTATATAGGGACCCTGACAACAGAGCCCTGGAAGCCTAAAAATCTAGCATTGCCCGATTGGGTTAGTAGTATTCCCGCCACAAACCTCAAAATGAGCTGATCAGATTATTACCACAAGCAGCAATTCTGTGAAGGCTCTTCAATATACGTCAGCTGCTCGCCGCAACTTTTTCTAGCATATTGCCGTAGCATTCTAAATTAGGCGTATTAAGATGTACGGGTGTGATTAGCTCGATCTCAGCACTGAGTGTCAGATGCGTTCAGCACACAGGCAGCTCCTTACAGAAGTAATCCGCTTTTTAACATGTCTAGGCTAAGATGATTCAAATCAACCCACGGCGTGTGAATTAAAATATGCTTTATTTCAAGACCCAAGGCGTAAGAAACTACTTCAGCACACGGCTGCAGTGATGTGCGTTTCGCCGTATTTACGTACAAAATACATTTTTGTCGACGTAAAGTTGAAATTGGTAGGCGTAACCGTCTACGTAATGCGTAATGAAATTCTGAGGGACCGCGTAATGTTTTGCGTATCAACGTATTACGCGAAAAATTGCGTATCGAGGGTTTCAGGCGGTTTGATATGGGATACAGACTTTTAAAGCAGCCCGACATGTTGATTCCCTTTACGAGAATCTCTAAACAATTTTATCCACATCAGGCTTAAGGGGCTGCGGTAACATCGCTTTGTGTGTCGCGCTCGGTATCAATGCCTCCATTATCTTCTTGATGAGCGCGAGTGCCCAATGGTGCCTCCATGGCTGCTAAGGTATCTTCCATCACGTTTGAAGCCTCATCAACCAATACTGTCTCATCAGGAAGTTTCCCACGAGATTTCAAAAGTGCTAAATTTTTTGTGGTGAATGGAGACAATCGGTTTCTTTTTTTGGTAACCATGTCTCCAACCTGAGAGAAGAGTGACTCCGAAGGCGCTGACATTGCTGACATGGCCAAGTAATTCTTTGCAATTTGACTAATTATTGGGTATGTCGCCTTCCGATCTTTATAGAATTCGATAGGGCTGCGGCAATCAGCTCTTGGTTGCCTGGGGTAATTATCGACTTCATGCTCAATGGCCTCTTCATCACGTCTGAGAAAGTAGTCCTCGCCATCGTTTGAAAGATCAACATCAATAGTCTCTCGTCTTCTCTTCTGTGGGACTATCTCTTCAGGTTCCTCGTCCGCCTCCTTGTGATACTTTTCTGAGTATTGGTCAAAAACTCGATAAAAATACCGCTCAATTTGATCTATTTGGGCGGTCGTTAAACCGACATCTCTGAAAAAAAAAAGTTTGTAACGTGGGTCAAGAACTGTAGCGAGAAAAAGGTCTTTCATCTTCTCGATCGATTCATACCACACCGGATAATACTTAAGAATCTTCTCCGATGCCTTAGAAATTCCCATGGCCAAATATGGGTTGCTGCTTTCCAAATCTTCAGATTGGTGACCTTCGATATCTTTCAAGAGCCTCAAAACGCATCGTGTGGTACGATTGATCGTGGAGTAAGAAGACGCTTGAAGCTTGATAGTAGGTCCACGGAATGCCATGGCTTACAAAAAAGTAATGTATGTGTTGTGAGACCATACCAATTTTTAGAAGCAAGAGGAACCCTGCTACATACTCAAGCGTGCTACACATTTAAGAAATGTCCGGAAACTGATCATACGCCAGAGAAGGAATGTTAAAGAGAGTCTGAGTCGATTCCCAGAGTTGGCCAAAGATGTGTTTGAGACGTTTCAGAAAGAGCCGATGTTGCATATTCTGAAACGTCTTCGTTACCCACGCAAATTTCATGCCCGATCACCAGAGAAATAGTATTAGGGCAGGGAATCCTGCTTTTTGTCCTTCAAAGATGGTTGTCTAGATAGCCTCTAAGCTTCAAACAAAGCATAGAAAGAACATTGCGCAAAACGATACGCATTACGCAAAACGATACGCAATCGACTACGCGAGGCTTGAGTAATCGTAACGACTTGCGTAATGCGTAGTGAACGCTTCTGTTACGGTAATACGTCGACGTCGAGCAAAAGGAATTTACGCACAACACTGCACGGCCGGATGAAACTTCACCCCGCGCTCACAGTCACGTGATCATCCCAGATACCCAAAATCCAGCACATTGTCTGATTTCATCCAAAGTCCACAGATTAAACACAAACTTTCTCAGTATGAGGCTTAATTTTCTCACGCTCCTCCTCGCAGCGGTGTCTTCAGCAGCAGCGCACGCCGCCAACGCCGCAAAGCCCCTGGAACTCTCGTGGCAGGAATGGCACATGCAGGAAGAGCATCATATGGAAAGGTTTGATGCATTGGCGTT
Source organism: Metschnikowia picachoensis (assembly GCA_030556465.1). Taxonomy (NCBI): domain Eukaryota; kingdom Fungi; phylum Ascomycota; class Pichiomycetes; order Serinales; family Metschnikowiaceae; genus Metschnikowia; species Metschnikowia picachoensis. The sequence continues at coordinate 3,190 of JAKTUB010002167.1, read as the reverse complement.
CTTCGCCATTCATGATTTGCAGAACAGAGGGTACTGGACGCCAAAGGAGATTTTGTACGTCTACGGCTTGACGCGTGACTCGGTGGTGGGCGATGGGAGCGGCATGGGCGAGCATGACCATACAGAGACGATTTCGGAAAGCACGAAAAAGCGTGTGATCAGCGAAGTTTCACGTCTAGTGGGTGCAGATAGGGAGGGCAACATCTCGAAGGATGCCTGGCTTGAATTCTCGAAAAATGGGGGCGTTTTGCCAGATTTTGGTGTCGGGCCAGGCCACCATATGGATTTCGAAGCAGAATACGAAAACCACCACTGGAATCAGTACCACCGTGACCAGGACCCGGATGTGCACATAAAACACAAGGAGGACATCGAGCACGAGATGTTGCACCACGAACATGAGATCGAGGAGACACACTCGAACGCTGGGGGCCGGCTGCAGGCACACGACTACGTCAGCCCGGTGAAGATCCAAAACATCCCCAAGAAGTACTTGGCGCACTGATTGTAGAGTTAGCGAAAGGTGTTTTTTGTGGTTTTTGTGGTTTTTATGCTTTTTATGTGTTGTGGTAGAGGCGGAGAGATAATGAGATGAATTTATGGAAACTTTCGGGTGTTGGAATTCAAGGGTATTTTTACAGTTGGTGGAGTGACTTCTAGGCGATCGGTAGGTGCTTGCTGGGTGATGGAGGAGAGCGAGGCACGAGTCAACGATAAGGAAGACCAGAACGGCCATATTACTGGTGATTCACAAGCACCAGATGTCATGCACAAGTTGCTACGACTATTGCATTGGCTTGTGACTAGGGTGAAACTTTGAGAAGTCATGGCAGTGCCAAAACTAGGGCTTTGGGGCCGCATTTCATGCAATGCAAGGCCTGGTCATCAGCAAAAGTACGAGAATTCAGGGAAAATTCACTCAAGCTATGGATTTTCATGTATGAACATCGAGATATGAGAGAGTGTGCGACGGAATAGAGTGGTGTCGCAAAAACCAAGGTACAGCTCAGCTCAAGTGCGTTGATCGAAATTAATGTTCAGCCACTCAATGTCACCCTTGAGGCGTTGTACGAGGCAACTTTCCTGAAGGGCAAATTCTCTAAAGCGTTGCATATTTGGCATATATATATCTAAAGCTCTCTCCTTTTTTGGAGACTACATTTCAAACTGTTCTCATGCACAGTGTCTTTTGCGTCGATTCTAAAGCGCCAGTCAGGAAGACCCTATCTCTAAAAACTTAGAGTCGCTTAGTGAAGAAATGTTTTTTTGAAAGCCTCCTTAGCTTTTCCTGGAGAACATGCTGGAATTGCTGTAATTCTTTTCTCATGAAGAAAGTTCGTTCTTTTTTTCTCTTTTTTTTTTGCTCTGTGATACAAGATCAGTAGAGATGTAATTCACTACGTGGTGAATGGATGTCAAATTGTGTCTAACTGGAATCTTTCTGAGTGCAAGAGATGTTTTCTCGTTTGAGGTTACCGGATCAACCCGGTAATGCTTCCATTCGTCAATTCATCTCTTTAAGACACAAATTCTGGGTTTTGGAAGTTGAAAATGGGGCCTGATTAAACTCACCCTTGTCAGGTTTTAACTATCGGTTGAGGTCTGTAGTGAGGTATCTGACGATATATTTAGTATGTATATCTTCGATGTAACCAGTCTGGCTTTCTAATCCACTTTAGTGGGAAATCCAAGGTCATTACAGGCCAAGGCAGCCACCATTGTGTGCTGCCTTTCCATTGTTTAATGCTTGGCCAGCTCTAGTTCGAGCCTGGCGTCAAGACCGTCGGAGGTGCATTGCTTGGCAATACTCGTAGTACTTGTCTTAATAGAACACCTAACAACCCTCTAGATTAGCTCAATGTTTCAAACCATCTCCTCCCAAGTGTCCAAATGGTGTAACGAAGCCGTTTCAAATATAGCAGATTTAGGTATTGGTGGATTCCATTCGTCGATACGGTTGTAAAAATTCAAAAGATACACGTTGAGAGGAATGAGAGTTGGCAAAGGATGCTACTCAGCGCCTTTACAAACATAGAGGATGCCTGAAATGCTAGAAACAGGCTGCACAAACGTAAGCCGGGTCACGAATTGCATTATATTATAAAAACGTGGCCTCAATCCAACACCAAATACCGGCCACTTCTGTTTGCACGCTGACGGTCAGTGCTTTAGTGTGCCGCATCAAATTCGGCTTCATGCACAGATAATGTTAGGTCACGAAATATTCATTCGGGCAACAGGCATGCTCAGATAGGAGTTGCTGAAAGCAGACTTTGCCGCTCAAAACACATTTTTCCCGTCAAGTAGATACTTTCAAAAAGTAAAATACCATTTACGGAAAATAAAGCAATAGACCAGATAATGAATCCTCGGGCTTTTCCAAGTATTAGCCAGTATATGGGACATTGCGAGCAAGATACGCCACCCTAGTCAAAAAGTCTATATTTTTCAGTTCATATACATCCAATATCACCTACTTTGTCACGGCGCCAAACGCACAGTCTCGCAACTCCTTCAAGTCCTGCTGGCAATTGGCTTGACTCAATCCGTTCATGCGAAGACACAGCTCGTAGGCCTGAAGTTTGCCTGCACAAACACCATGGATTTTTTGGAATACAGGCACGCTCTGCTTGATGCAACGGGACAAGTTGAGCTGCTCGCTGGCACAGTCTGACTCCAGAGGTGGTTTGCCCATGCACTGATGAAACGCCAAAAACTGCAGAGGACAGTGACGCGCAATATCTTCGATCATGATCTGGTCAAGCGACGAAGACGACATTGTTTTGTGTAAAAGGAGGAAATGGGTCCAGAATATTAGTTATTGGGGATAAATGAATGATTTATTTTGGAGATTTCAGCATTTGCAATGGTCTAGAAATCGGTTCGGCAGCTAGACCATGTTGGTTTGGAAGCGCGCATACCGGCACCAGCGAACGAGCCGGGAACGAGCCGGGAACGATTAATGGGATAGAGATAAATATTATTAGGGACTAGGTTTTGTTGTTTGGACCATCCTACATATTATTTTTCTTTTTGCTTGCCTGATACATCTGATTAATTTTTCTTTTTGTGCCCCTTTTTGTTTTATTGTCGCTGATTGTCACTTGTTTCATCATCATCAGACTCAATTATAACCACATCCCTTTTATGGCTTCATCTGCAACAATGAATATGTCAGGGTCAGGGTACC
>JAKTUB010002166.1:0-12317 GCA_030556465.1 Metschnikowia picachoensis | reverse complement strand
AGATCATACACGGGTGCAGTAGGTCAAATATTATCAAGCCGAAGCACCTTCCAACTATTGTTCCCAGATTGTAAATACCTGTGTGCGGCACATCTCACTCAGTGTTGCATTATATCCAACAACGTTGGTATGCGCCTTGGTACGGATTCTTGTTTCGATACACGTATTCCTACCACGCTCGAAACAAACGTCAACAACCAGCCAAACTTGCTAATTTTCTTACGATCTCGTGGAGAAGATTCTTTGACCTAGCCGAAGTGTAATATCTTAACGCTTGGTTTCGCCTTGTTAAGCCACTCTACTTCACTGCTGACTCCCTGATTCCCAACTCGCCTGACCGATATTCCGTCGGGCTCATTCAAGAATCCACCGTCAATCTACCGCTCTTTCCTAAGTTAAATAATACATCATGGCTGTTGGTAAGAACAAGAGATTGTCCAGAGGCAAGAAGGGTATGAAGAGGAAGGTCGTCGACCCCTTCACCAAGAAGGAGTGGTACGACATCAAGGCCCCCACCACATTCGAAAACAGATATGTTGGTAAGACTTTGATCAACAAGTCCACCTGTTTGAAGAACGCCTCTGACGGGTTGAAGGGCCGTGTTTTCGAGTTCTGCCTCGCCGACTTGCAGGGATCCGAGGACCACTCTTACAGAAAAGTGAAGTTGAGAGTCGATGAGGTTGAAGGTAAGAACTTGTTGACCAACTTCCACGGTTTGGACTTCATCACGGACAAGTTGCGTTCTTTGGTCAGAAAGTGGCAATCGCTCGTAGAGCCCAACGTGACTGTGAAGACCGCAGACGACTACGTGTTGCGCGTTTTCGCCATTGCTTTCACCTAGAGACAGGCCAACCAGGTGAAGAAGACGTCTTACGCCAAGTCCTCCAGGTTGAGAGAGGTGCGCAAGAAGATGACTGAGATCATGCAGCGCGAGGTTTCCAACGAGCGATTGCCACTTTTTGACCAAAGAACGCAACTTGTCCGTGATGAAGTCCAAACCGTGGAAGTTGGTCAACAAGTTCTTACCTTCAACCTCATCGACTCTCAACTTCACTTTTCTGTAAGAGTGGTCCTCGGATCCCTGCAAGTCGGCGAGGCAGAACTCGAAAACACGGCCCTTTAACCCGTCAGAGGCGTTCTTCAAACAGGTGGACTTGTTGATCAAAGTCTTACCAACATTTCTGTTTTCGAATGTGGTGGGGGCCTTGATGTCGGGTATAATTAGATGGAGTCAGACGTACAAACATTTGCTCGAAAAAGAGAGCAAGCGAATTCATGGCACTGGTGACTGTCAGGGACCCTATATAGTGCTTCGCACTATAATCGGTCTTCTCTGGTTCCGCCTTGCTCAACTCGATACCGCGCGTGCAGTCGCACGCTGGTGATTTACGTATCGAGTGTTGCTGGCTTAACCAAGAAAGCAGTGATGAGCAAATCGGCGTACCGACCGTACGCTGTACGCTGAACACTATGCAGGAGAGGAGATTGTGCAAATATTTGGTTGAGGATTTTCATAGCTACAAGGAAGATAGAATTTACTTAGATCGTTTGTAGAAAAATGTCTATACAATGCAGAAAATTCAGAAGATTTACATATCTAACTTTCGAAGACTTGAGTGGCCGTTGAAGTATTAACGGTTACTTCGTCATCATCAGCGTCGTCGACAACGACGCAATCCTCCAATCCCGCATCCTCTTGTTCGTCAGTAAGTTCAATAGGCTGATCGACATCGTCCTCAGTGTCCGCATCATATTGGGGGATTTCTTCTTCTCGAATAATTCCTCGGAACTTGAGAATTGCTAGCATTCTTATAGTTGTTGGCAGAAGGTTATTTCTCTTCTTGGAAATGATATCTCCCATGCGAGAAAATAAGGCCTCGGTCGGTGCAGACATGGCAGACGCGAGATAATCCCTGGCGATGCGATAATAATTGGAAATGACGCTTCTCGAGTCTTATGGAATGCAACAGGGTCCTGACGCGGGTTTTCGATAGGTCCCTTGAGATACCTCTCAATCTCATGCGCTGAGTGCACGACGTCAGTCTGACTCCCGAAACGAAATCTTTCAAGCCCTGAAGATGAGGTTCGCGTCGATTCCTAAGACAATTTATTCACGGCATCCTTGTATTGAACCAGATATTGGGAATAAACGAGATAGTCAAATGTGACCTGCACATTTACCCTTCGTACGGTACTACGGTACTGCCTGCCTCCGTAGGAGTTCCGTACGTGTACGGAGTACGTACGGAGCGTATGAAATTTGGTACGCGTACGCCGAGTACGCGATTTGCTCAACACCGGCGTGCGGCATGCAGGTGTTGATCGGTACCGGCATATTGACTCATAAAATTCTCGACGGGAAGCCTTGCGCGATACAAGTGGAAGCAGCCGGACAATACTATAGGTTCATTCTTGACCAAGTCTCCAAGACTACAATGTTGGCTTTTAAAATTGAAGTGCCTGCCTCCAGTGCCAATATAGGGCCGGGTTTTGACGTTCTTGGAATTGGTTTGAACTTGTTTTTAGAAATTCAGGTCGAAATTGACCCGGATTTAGACACCTCATCTGATACCCATAACGCTAAGCTTGAATATGAGGGAGACGGAGCAGCCGGGGTTCCACTCCAAAGCGAGAGAAACCTTGTCACTCAAACCGCCTTATATGTGATGCGGTGTAATGGTATGTATGACTTTCCTTTGGGAACTCATATCCGCGTGTATAATCCAATTCCGTTGGGGCGGGGCCTAGGATCATCGGGTGCGGCTATTGTTGGTGGAGCCATGTTGGGAAATCAAATTGCAGGATTGAACTTTTCCAAGGAACGCTTACTTGACTACTGTTTGCTAATAGAAAGACACCCAGACAACATTGCAGCAGCGATGTTAGGTGGATTTGTGGGCTCTTTCTTAAATGAGCTTTCTCCAGCGCAGCTGAAGTCAGTTTCTGTACCTCTTGAGACAATATTGCCCAAAGCCTCAACCCCAAAGGAACTTTTGGAAGTCAACCCACCACCTAAAGAAATTGGCCAGTACTTGAAGTACAACTGGAACCAAAAAATTCGTTGTGTGACCATCATTCCAGAGTTTGAAGTCAAAACAGACGATTCAAGGGCAGTCCTTCCTTCTTCCTACTCAAAAGAGGACATTGTGTTCAATTTACAAAGATTGGCTGTTTTGACTACTGCGTTATCGCTCGATCCGCCAACTCACAGAGTTATATATGAGGCAATGAAAGATAAAATACATCAGCCTTATCGTACCAAACTTATTCCTGGATTGGAAACAGTCTTGAGGAATGTCACGTCTGAAAACACTCGGGGGTTATGCGGTATTTGCTTGTCTGGTGCAGGACCTACTATCTTGTGTTTGGCCACAGAAAACTTTGATGAACTTGCCCAAACTGTCATTGGCATCTTTGAGAAGAATAAAGTCAAGTGCAGCTGGAAACTTTTAGACCTCGCAACCGACGGAGCAACTGTCGATATTATCTAGACAACAGGCGTCGAGCTTGCCAATCTTTCATAGTTGTGGTGATTAATTTTTATGATATTTAAGTGAATAAAGTAACAGGAAGAACGAAAATTAGAAACTGAAATTATGAACAAACCTGTTGAATAATCGTGCTTGAGGACACCACCTTTCGCTTCAAATAGTCAGCGAAATGTAAATTTTCCAGCACTACCAAAAATCAATCGCCTTCGAGAATCTCAGCTCGGGTTCCTTATAATTTTAATTCTAATTTCTTTTTTGCTTAGAGCAGTATGTATTTATTTCTGAGTCCACATCCTCGGCCAATCATTGCAAAACGTCATTTCGCACAGGTCAACCGGCATGTATCATGCATAATCGAACTTTCCAGGTCTAGTTTCAAGGTTAACTTGCGTGATACGAGTTAAGCAATATGTCGTTTGAAAATACAAACTTTCAGCTTCAAATACTCCAAGATGAGGCAATCAGCGGCTCCAAATCGTATCCGATTTATTTAAACAAGGTGGAAGTCACTGGAGGTGACAGCTTGCTGAGGCAATTTTTTTCCAAGCTTTTGAGCCCATTGTTGAAGGAAAGTGATTACACTCTCGTCCACTTGATAGCAAAAGTCAATCAAAGCGCCGACAATCTAAGAAGGACAGGTGTATTTGGAGAGGTGAAACCGTCGTTCCATGCCGACTACACTCATGTACGTCCACTCCTGAGGTCATACAATCTAGAAAATCCAATTGTGACGAATATCATTTTCGACCTTGAGTCAAAAGACCTGAGCACAGGAAATTTCTCTCTCGGCTTTAACGATGAAGACAATTTGATAGTGAACTTGGGCTACGACAACAACAATTTCAACCACAATGCGGAAGCGGTCAAATTTGGTGTAAACTATCGGCCCTATAAGCCCTCTGAAAGGCTCGTTTCGACAATGAGACTTGAATCTTTTCTCAATTGCCCAGCCTTCAGGTTCGTTCTTGATCTTCACAATGCTCACGACAACAATCAACCCACATGCCAGCACGCGAGAAGAGCCATTGGCGGTGTCATGGGCATCCTTTATACCAATAAAGAAGGGTCAGTTTCTGTTTTTAATGGGGTTTCATTGGATAGAAGGTCCACCAGTCTTCCGGAGGAGAGGTTCGAATATCAACACCAGTCTTTCGGTTCTGACTTTTTGAAGTCATCCATTATTACTCGTTTGATGTACGATAAAACTCATAAATTGGTTGATTTCATCAATGATGGGATTCAACTGAGGCTAAACAACGAAATCGCTATAGACCGGAAGCAAACAGGTGCTCACGAGGCCCAAAACACATTTGTGAAAACTGAGGGCTCGCTCGACCTATACAAGTCCTTTATGGAGAATCGAATCACTGCGAACGTCTTTACTAACTCGGGGATTATTTTCGGGGGTATATCGTCTGATAATGTTCATGTATCAGATAGATTCTACTTGGGAGGCTCAGACAGCTTCAAGGGGTTTTCACGTAATGCGGTTAACGAGGAAGGCGGTCTTCAGTTTTACAGATCTGGAGCCACGGTATTCTGCAAGATCCCCTCGCTTTTACGCCCAGCTGATTTTTCTAGCCCAGACCCTATGAGAGTGTACATCACTGGGATGTTAGGTAATGTTGGAAATGGCACAATGAAGAGAAAAGGAGCGATGAGCGTCGGAATTGGTCTTCGTTACACAAATCAGATGGTGAAATTGGATGCCGGTTACTACCTCTCGCAAAGACTTGGATCTAGCAGCGATCACGGCGTGAGAGATGGCTTTAAACTAGAACTTACCCTCGGAGGTATCGCAAACACTCAATAAACGCAACAGAGCTCATTGTTTCTATTCAGCTTTATCAATACATGAGATTAAAACAGCCAGGGTCACGTCACATATAAAGAGGAAGTACAAGGGCAGTTAATCCATTCGGCGATGTGCCAAATGAACCTTTCTGGAGTTAGTCTTCTCGACAATTTTGAAAGGCGGAGCAAGTAATCTCATTAAACATAGGTCAATTATTGCGTTTTGAAGTTAGCGGCAAATTGCGAGCTACGGGCCATAGACTTACAGTTTAGAAAAATTATGTACAGCATCCGCATCTTGCCTGACGTTACGCACCAGCCAGAGCAGTGTTGCGCGCTATCGTAATTTATCGTTTTTCGTATTACAAAAAACGACATTACGATGGAAATGACGAAAAACGAAAAACGATATTTGAAGTCATCAAAATCGTAAAAAAAAAACGATAAAAAAAACGATAAAAAAAACGATAAAATAACGATAAAATAACGATAAAATAACGATAAAATAACGATAAAATAACGATAAAATAACGATAAAATAACGATAAAATAACGATAAAATAACGATAAAATAACGATAAAATGACGATTTTGCCTTTTCATTGGTGAAGTTGTAAGGTGTTCCATTTAGGCAAGTACTGTGTGCTTACCAAGCAATGCACCTTCTATTGTTAAGGCCAGCGTGGCTGGCCACATAGGAACAATGGAAAGGCAGACTCCATTGTCTGCCTTGACTATATAAATGTTGGCTCTCCCACCAAGTGGATTAGAGAGCCAGACTGGTTTTACTAGATGATCTACACAATAAACATCAGTTAGTCAGACGCTGAGAACTTGACAGAAGTCATGTCAAGCGCCAAACGATTTTCTTAGATTTAGGGTTGGAGCCCCGAATATGTGGGGACATGCTGGTCCTTTATTTGGCCACCGCTCTCAATCCAAAGTATAAACTCAGAAATTTTCAACTCAGAGAATCTTTTCCGCCTGCTTTGGTTGATAATATCAGAGAGAATGTGGAAAGGGTGTGCAAGCTTTATCTGAGATACTACGAAAAGAAACAGGGAAATGCGGGAAGCACCTCACAAGGCGACCAATGCTCAAAGGCAGTTGATGATGCGGGAACCAAACGCATTACTTTCCTTAGTGAGGATGAGTTTTTTGATGACGAAGAAGACGAAGTCAAAGCATAACTCTTCGAGAAACCCGAAGACGGAAATGTCGTCACTTATTATCGGTATAATAAAAAGAGGTTTCCTATGCTTTATAAGCTTGCGAAAGATATTATGGCTATCCCAGCTATGTCCGCGCCGGCAGAATCCTTCTTTTCAATCCTAGGAGATGTAATCACGAAGAAGAGAAATAGATTGTTCCCAGCCACGACCAAAATGTTAGCAGTTGTCAAAGATATGGTGAGAAAAAGAAGGCTTGATGACGAAGACCTGGGTGTGGAATCTGATGATGATAATGCTGGAGATGATGTGGAGTTAAACGATATGATTCTGAAAGAGATCGACGATGTTAGTCGTGACCAAATGGAAGTAGACATTGCTGAGGCTATTGAGATCAATTGAGGTCGTGGCCTTTTTGGCGACTAGACGTATTTTAGCAATGAAGCAGTTATTTTTCTTGCATCACTCAAAGTAGATAGATATATATTTCTCTAAAACAAGAAAACGTTACCATCATCATTTCACCGTGCTGAGGAAAGGAGCGAAGACTTTTCGAACAGAAACAATTGGCTCGTTGTTCGGCGAGGTTGTTAATGCAGAACCCAGATACACTCCGGCGAAATCATGAGAAATTACGATAAAAAAACGATAAAAAAACAATAAATAAAAGAAAAAATAACGAATTACGATTACGATGACGATAATTCCAGGTCATCTTATTTTTTTTTTAAAAACGATGACGATAATTCTAGGTCATCGTTTCGTAATTCGTAATTTTATCGTTTTTCTATCGTAATTCGCAACACTGAGCCAGAGCCAGGGAGCCTCACCCGGAATTTTGATTCTTGAAGTTCGACCAATCCTTCATATAAGGAAGTCGCCTTTCGGGTTCATGTCTGCGTTTCAACAACATGAGCAATATTCAGCAATGTGGAAAGAAAACGAAGCCATTCTAAAAGTAACTCTCTCAATTGAGAAGTTCAAAGGAGACTTCTCACTATTTTGTAATGCAGTTTTGCAAAATCGGTACAGTCCAGATTACAAGAACTTTAGTAGACTATTGCTATGGAAAACTTGCTTGATTACGGAGAGTCTCAACATCAAAACTTGGAAAGAAAAACTTCAGAATTCTAGAGCCATATACCACGAGCTTAGAAAAGCGCCATCTATGACAATACCATGGTGGTTACTCAGGGCTGATAATGAATACTTCACGGCTATGTCTGCACCCCAAAAAGATAATCTTCCACGAATCCTTCTAAGGCCCACCAGAATTCAAACCCCATCCAGCGGCCCTCTTATCAATAAACCTGCAGAACAAATGATTTCAAAAAATTTCTCCGACGTCGAACTGGATGCGGAGCTTCTCCGTGTCATCATATTGGATGTCCAAAGACTATTCCCGGGAGATCCACAATTTCATGGCGCCGACAAAGGATGTTTAGCGCATCGGCGCCGGATAATATCGATTCTTTTTGTTTGGTCGAAATGTAATGTTGATGTTGGATATAAGCAAGGAATTCATGAAATTCTTGGTCTCATATACAAAAACTTGTGGCGTGAGTCCATAAACATTTCCAACACAACCACATTTTCACTTCAAGACCTAGAGATTCTCTCACTTTTTGACGTGAAATATCTAGAGCATGATCTATTCGGCCTACTCAACAAGTTTCTCGCAAATAGCGGAGTCATCAGCCAGTTTTACCAATCAGAAACCGCTTTGCTCGAAGCTACCAAGAAGTTCAACGGTTATTTAATGAAAGTGGATCAACTATTGCATTACAATCTTATCACAAAATTGAGACTTGATACTGAGCTCTGGAGCATAAGATTTTTTCGATTGCTTCTTCTCCGAGAGCTAGGCAATGATCTAGCCGTTCAGTCATCATTTTGGGATAAGCTCGTTGCAGCTGAGGCGTCCAACTCGCCCAGTCACCAGGCCATACCAGAGTTGCTACACTTCTCGATTATCATTCTCTTGATAAACGTGAAGGCTGATTTGGCCTTGTGCGATTTTGCAGAGGCTATACTGTTGCTTCTTCATTACCCAATCTCGTCTCGATTGCATCTTCATCCAAACTTTGTTGATCTTTTATTCCAGGATGCATATCGCCTTTGGCGCTACATGCATAATGACTTGAAACTTTATGAGTATGGTTTAAAGCTCAATAAGAAATATGCAAGTGTTATTAAGGTCAGATTGGCCTCTGGAGCAGATTCGCAGAGCACTGCAAAAGGGGTCAGGCTGATTAGCATTCCTAACACTTGTGAAATGAAGCGAGAGAATTTGGCCTTTGAAAAGTCCCGGATGGAAAATCGATTGAAGAAGAGGGTGCAGCTGTTGTTGAGAAACTGATCCAATTCAGACCCTGTACCGAGAATTTTTTTTTGTTTTCTGCGTGGTGCTGGTGAAGGGCTAGGGAAACAGAATTGCTCGCCAGATCACTACAAGTGACAAGACTCAATATATAGAGTAAACTCCAGCCAGCTTCGCCGACATGCGCTACAGTTGATATATTGGCGCAGCAGCAGCATGAGAGACTTGAGTAGTTCGTCATTGCCCCGGACAAATATATGCCCAAAGCTCGAATATATGCGACGTTCTTAAATCATTTAAGCGCAGTCAACACGAGCTAATCGAGTATTTCATCCATGTCGCCTGAAACAATTTACTTCGACGTCACAAACGCTTTAGAACGACCATCAAGCATTAGCGTTATGCTCCTAAATCGTTTTGCAACAAGTGAATATCGAATTCGTTGGGAGTTTTTACCATACAAGTTGAGATTCGATCCTCAGAGATATTTAAGCATGTTCATATTAGCCAGGGTGTGGTGCAGCGGCCAAAATAAGCGAATACTCGACCTATAGCTTGACGATGTAGATAAGGGAGCAGAAGACGAACTCAAACGTAGAAATCTATCTTTGTCTCTGGGATTCGCTGCTCAGGTTTTCAGTTCACAACGCACACACTTAAGGACAATACTTGAAACCTGAAGTGAAGCCAAACCGTCTCCTTAAAGCACTGAGTGGGTCTATGCGTGCGATGAAGAGATGAAAGCTCTTCTGATCGATGGAACAATCACTCCTGTAGCACAAAGGACGTGAAACCTATATGCTCCCGCCGGGTGTTCACAAAGAAGCTTGGTGGACTTTTGAAGGCAAGACTCATTGCAATCGGTTTTACTCAGGTCCCTGGTAAAGACTACGGTGAAACGTACTTTCATTAAACTAACCAGCATGAGGTTTTTGGTTGCAATAGCCTTAAGATATGGATAATATTTACCCTGCGATGACAAAACTGTGTACTCGTTAGATTATATCGTTTAAGTGTATTGTATATGAATATCCACTTTGGTTAACTTAGAACTATGGGTTAACCGTAAAAGAGAAAAACTCTTCTTCTTGTACTCGGCAAATAAAGCTTGGTTAAATAGGGTCGTGGCGCACGTCTGGTATACAACCGAACGGGCGCAGCCCTCGTCAACTTTAAGCCGTCAACTTCGCAAGCCCTGACTAGGGTCAACTTCGCAAGCCCTGACTAGGGTCATGTGACCAAGCCCTAGTCAGACTCACTCACTCTGACAGTACTCCATCTTACACGAGTCATGTGGTGTAGCGGAATAAAATGCTCCCAGGACACAAAAACGATCAAAAATTTGACCTCCCCAAATAGATTCCCGAGAGAACTCTCTGGCAGCCAAGTGTGCAAGCCAAGAATCTTATTTCAAGGACTGTTAATTCTGGTTTAAAATATCCTCTCGCTGTCAAATGATAGTCTCTCAAAGACATTGGTGAGCGCAATTTCACGATCCAATTTGAATAAATGTGCGACTCTTGACTTTCGGCGACGAACTGTGAGTCTTTCTAATCAAACCATCTAATCTTGTACCGCACCCATTCCTAAAAAATCATTTCAAGTAGTTTATAATCATAGACTTTCTCACCCTGTCTCACCCTGTCTCGTTGAAAAAGTAGCTTATGAATATGGAGTCGAGGCTTCACAGTCAAAGAACAACCTAGGAATTTGTTGATTTTTCCTAGAAAGCGATTTTACAAAGTGCCAATTCCATGGTGAACCTCTTTCCCGATTGTACAGAAGGGAGCGTCTGGTTCAAGGAGATATTTACAAACGTTGAAATTGTTGCGAGTTTTCTCCACCTCATTCTCTGCTCGTGAAGCATAGAAAGCTCTGGGAGGAGATGCACTGTTCAAGTACATCTACAATGAAGCATATTGTGGGGGTGAGAAAAGAATAGATTCTTCCGGGTACATTTCAAAGGCGCCACTATGATCTATTCTCTCACCCAAATATTCGAGTGGAATGGGAGCAGAGCAGAAGACAAAGTTTTTCATCATCGCCACCTGAACGATTGTTCGCCCGTAATTGTACATCATGATTTTCATCGCCAAGTATCCGGGACTTGTTCAGATCAATATGGTTTCCTAATGACTTGCGCGCCGGTCGGTGTAAATTCTACCACCTCGTATATTATGCCCACTGAACCCAAAGCCATGAAGTCTCATTGGGTGTATTTGATGGACGGCTTCCACTTTGGCCACCGTATTTGGTCGCTGGCCGTCAAAATGTGAAACTCAGCTATATCGCGGCAGACTCAGACTCGATGTAGAATGTATAGAGAGAACAATTGCGGAGCGCCGTCTCTGCACTCCTTTGGAGTGCATATGACCATCCTGCATATTCCTCTGTATCATTTTTTCTTTTTTTTTTTTTTAAAGAAACAAATCGTATTAACAGGAAACCGCGGTTAAACGGTCAAAAATCTATATATCTATAGACAAAAAACCTGCATAGGTCTGGTTAGAAGACTGAGTAATGAAGCCCCCCGACTTTCCCAAGCCTTAGGTCTTCCTCCTTATTCTAGCCGCTGTATAGGTAGTGTCAACTTGTCCGCATTTTACTTCGTTCCAACCAGTGTTGCGCATTACGACGCGTAATACGAAACTTTACGAATTATGTGGTGATGACCCCTGCGTAATCGTTAATCATATTACGATTACGATCTTTCGTGGTGAAAATACGAAAACGTAAATGCGTATTACGCTACTTTTCGTAATACGAAATCGTTTTTTTGAGTAATTCGTATTCTCTAAATTACGCAAAAAATGAATGAGATTACGCAAAATACAATCGATTAGTGACAGGCGCATGCTACAAAATTTCGGCGAATCTTTAAGTCCGGTTTTTCTTTCAAGTCTTGCAATTCATCCACTGATAAAGATGTTCATTAAAAAAATATATATACGCAAATTCAGCATATCATAATCCATCTTTCCATCTGTGTGATGGTACTTCATACCAAAGTGAAAGAGTTTTCACTCGTCAAGTAGTATACAAACTGAATTGTTTTCATTTGAGTCAACTTCCATCTCAAAATCGTCGCTCTCATTCATTTCTTGAGTGATTTGTGAACACGATTCTGCATCATCAACAAAGGACTCGTCATCAGAATCCACACCCAGCTCGATATCATCAGGCCCAATTCTTTTTACCATATCCTTGACGACTGCTAACATTTTCGTCGTGGCTGGGTACAACTTGTTTCTCTTCTTTGTGACTATATCGCCGAGGATTGAAAAAAGGGACTCTGCCGGTGCGGACATGGCTGGGATAGCCAAAATGTCTTTCGCGACCTGAAAAAGGATAGGATTCTTCCCCTTCTTAGTGCGATAGAAGTCAACGACTTCTGCATTTTCTTTTTCCTCCTTGAGATAGGTCTCAATTTCGTTCGCCTCCACCCTGATGGCTTTATACTTCTTGAGATGCCGGAAGTTCTCACTAGCCCTGACGGTGCTTGAGATGCCTTTCAGAATCTCTCCCAGTTTTTGTCTGTCTTCC
>JAKTUB010002165.1:0-12319 GCA_030556465.1 Metschnikowia picachoensis | reverse complement strand
CCCCCCCCCCCCCCCCCCCCCCCCCCCGTAGCAAAAAAAATCCAAAACTTTCAACAGCTATAGTAATCCCTTTTCTTCACTTAATAACCGAAAATGGCTAGAACTAAGCAAACCGCCAGAAAATCGACCGGAGGCAAGGCCCCCAGAAAGCAGTTGGCGCTGAAGGCCGCCAGAAAATCCGCCCCAGTATCGGGCGGTGTTAAGAAACCCCACAGATATAAGCCAGGTACAGTTGCGTTGAGAGAAATCAGACGGTTCCAGAAATCGACCGAGCTTTTGATCAGGAAATTGCCTTTCCAGAGATTAGTCAGAGAAATCGCCCAGGACTTCAAGTCTGACCTCAGATTCCAATCTTCTGCGATTGGTGCATTGCAAGAGGCCGTTGAGGCGTATTTGGTGTCGTTATTTGAAGACACCAATTTGTGTGCGATTCACGCCAAAAGAGTCACCATTCAGAAGAAAGACATCCAGTTGGCGAGAAGATTGCGTGGTGAGAGATCGTAGTGCCCCTGGTATGGGCCGTTATAGTTTTTTTGGTTTTAGTTTGTTTTAATGGATTTTATTGTTATTTGTTAAGCGTAGTTATATGCCCAGGGGTTCTCGAAATTCGAGTCATACATACGACGTGGTCATGCCACTGCAATCTTTTCTTATGTGACAATCATGTCGACTTCTTGAAAACGTGCATTAAATTTGCTTATCGAAGTTAGGGGACAAAACGATGCTATGAAGTATACACCCAGCCGGCCTTTTCATATTTAGCATCTAGCTAAGAATCACCGCCATGCATTTGCATGCGAACCAATAGGGCTGCGCTTACCTTTTTTTTCGTTTTTTTTTTTTACTTTTTTTTGAGCAATTACGATCAGTCTTATTAAGTACCAATCCATTCAAAGATACCACTTAATGCATTTTCGAGACAGTTAAGATCGTCTGAACGCAGTCTGGTTGACCGACTCAGCCAGTATTTGAGCGACATCAGGATACCAGAAAACAAATAAGCATGAATCGGCTCAATGATGTGTCCATGATGAATCAAAAGTTTACTCATTCTTCATTTTTCGTTCATGTACCCAGTCAAAACGAACCTAACCGTCACATCATCCTTGATGCTCGGAACTTTGTATCGAGGCGTCCTGCGGCACGAACGGACATGCATGATAAGTCGAGAACACTATCGAAATTTCGTCCACAACATTTGGCCATGATCAATTCCAGTACCTCGTGCGGGCGCTCATTTGTGTTTAGCATTTGGGCAAAACTACAGCACTAAACATTCTGCCTAGAACCGAAAAGTCCGGATTAGTCAATGTTCAATGCTGGTGTCCAAAAGAGCCAAAACCCACGGAATTACGCCCAAGTGCATCGCCTTGCGAAATACACGAGCAGGGTTTTCAAGAATAGGACACGCCAGTGTTATCAAAAATCACAATCAGCATCAGCGCCGGCATCTCGATCATCTTCCCTTCGTGCTATATAATGAGCAACCCCAAGTTTACCAAACTTTGCGGCCGTGTAAGTGCTTTCACCAATTTGAGCAGTCACGGCCATGTTTTCTCAGCCAAATAGACCACAACCACATGCAAGTCTATTTTTGACTCGACAGGGAGTCACGCGGCCCCTGGTCCAGAGCATTGTCTAGGCTCACGGGCGCACTGATCGGGCCCAGTTGAGAGTCTTGGAAGACCAGCAGCGTATCGGAGCCGCTATGAACGTCCGGCGCGTCTGCTCGAGACGCAGACCCAGGCGTTTTTCCGGGGTAACTATACGGGTTGAACGGGACCTGGCCGTGTTGGTATGGCGCTACGGCATCTAGCAGGAGACTGTCAAAGTTCTGTGCCAACAGCTCGTACCCTGGCGGCGGCACAGAGTGGTCTAAGGACCTAGATCGGCCTACAGGGCCTGTCAGAAACAGAGACTCTGCGATTTCGGCCATTTCAGGCCCACCGTAAGGATACATCCCCGGCGGGTGCATCTGCATCGCCATGGGCGCATACATCGGGCTCGCGGCACCCTGTGGCATGCCGTAGCCAAGCCCTGCGTAGCCTGCGTTCGGGTCATACATGGCAACAGGTGGCATTTGCATGTGCATGCGCGAGAAACGCTTGTTGCTTGCCGAAACACGGCCCCAGCCGAGCCGGACACGGTGGCCACCAATCACGTAGCCCTCCATGTTCGAGATCGCGTCCTCTGCCTCTTCGCGCGACGTGTACTTCACAAACCCGCAGTTTTTCCCTGGCGGTAATTTGATCTGCATAATCTGCCCGAACGGCTTGAAAAGCGTGTACAAAGTCTGGTCAGTCACGTCCAGCGAGAGCCCGCCTACAAACACCGTGGTGTTGGCCGGGTCCACATACGCACCACTACCGCCACCGTACATATCTTGACCCATTTGCGGCGGGAAGTACCCCGCACCGTACATATTGGGCAGCATTTCCGGCTGGTATGGCGGGAACCTCAACTCCTGTGGCATCCGGTACAGCGGGCTCAGACGCGGGGTGGCGTTGGCTACACGGAGTGGGCGGCCGCCAAACCACGCGCCGTTCATTTCCACTAGTGCTCTCTGCCGCTCGTTCTCGTCGGAAAACCTCACAAATCCAAAGCACCGCAGCTTTCCCAGAATTGGGTCCGTCATGACGCGCACGGTGCGCACCGAATGAGGGAACAGTTTCTGAAAAAACAGGAGAAGGTGCGCTTCGGTCGTGGACGCGCTCAAATCACCAACAAAAAGCGAATATTCCGGCAGCTCCACGATGGGCGCGGAGAGCGTGGCGCCCAGCGCCCAGTTAAGCCGGAAATACTTCTTTTGATTATCTGGATTGTCGCGGAATTGCTGCTGTGAGGGGAGCGCGATGTCCGGCAACAACTGCCCATTGAGCCCGAGCGCATCCTGCGCTGCCTCAAACAGTGGGAACTCCACAAAGCAGTAGCCAGAGTGCGCTGTGCTGGGGCCGTCAAGAGCACCATTTTGAGGGGACATTTGGGGGACGGCTTGGCGCGCCAGTCGCGGCCGAATGAGTTTCACTGACACCTCCTGGCGGTTAATTTGCCACCAAAGGTCAACAATGGCGCGCTCATCGAGCCAGGGGTCCAAGTCACCCATCCATAACGTGCGCGGCGGTTCTGGAGGGCCGGAAGAAGGCTTTTCCGTGTCGGCGCCGGCGGCTAGCGTCAGCTCCTGCGTCAGCACTGGCGGCTCTGGAACAGCAAAACTCTGAAGCAACTTCTGCTCGTGTTGGTGCTGTTGTGACGCTGTGGACGACACGATTGTGGCGTCTTTTGGCTTGCCTTCAGGGTCGTTTGGGGCCTCGCTCAGGACGCGCACGTGACCGGGCGGCTTTTCGCCAGACTCAAACGTCAGCGCCGTCTCGGGCAGCAGCGAGGTCACGTTTTGTGATGTCCCAGGCATGATGTGGTTGTAGATTAGGATTTTGCCGCTTGAACTTGCGTTTGGTGGCTGGTTTGATGTGGTTCCAGTATGCGGAATCGATTGGGTACTTGCTCTCAAGAGGCGAGGCTCGATTTCGGAATTGATTCGAGCGAAATTGGCTGCAATTAGCACTTAAAAGTAGAAAATTCGGTTCTGTAAGAGCTTATGTCTGTGCCTTTGTAAGAGCTTTTGTGAAAGGTGGCGTTTTCTGTGAGGTATAGTGGTCACAAGCACTAATAATAGTCAGATCAAACTTAAGCGTGAGCAACGGCAAATAGGAGCAACTGAAACGTTTGGCAGGACAGAAAAAAAAAAAGCGGGAAAGCAAAGAAATGGCTGTCTTTCAGCAAAACCAAATAAATGCAATGTATGAGAAAGAAATGGAAATTATCAACGCGCCGGCGCAGTTCCAAAAGAATACAATGGTTGTTGATAAAAATACGTGGCGCTATCTTTTTGCTCACTTATGAGGCACCGGGCCCCGTCTAAAATGGACTGGCGCCAGAATATAAGGCATCTCCAGAGTGCGCCGCAGAGCGCTTGCGAGAAAAACAGCAACAGAGCGTACACTAAACCGAGGATGCTACGGTCAAGTCTTTTGAGTATGCTGGATGATTTGACCGTTTTATATGCTAATTATAGGCCGAAAATTGAGAGATATTTTGAAATTCGCTAATTTTGATAAACATCTCGGTTTTTTGGGTGGAGTAACATTGTCCTTGTTATTTGTTGATACGGGCGCCTCGCTCCACTTGCCCCGGAGTGAGGCTGAGTCAAGATAACGGCCGGCCCCGCACCGCGCCAGAGTGTAGATTGGGGGCATAAGCGAGCATGTCAAGCGCATCCACGCAAACAATAGGGATTGCGTGAGAACCCAGCAAAAGATCCCATGAAATGAGCAAATATATTTTTATTGTTGTCACAATGCCATTGTTTTTTTGAGATGAAATGGTCTTTTTCGGCGCTTGTATGACCCACATGACCCTTTATAGAGAGTCAATTCTTACGATGGAGTACGCTGGGCACGGGGATACCTTACCAGCCTAGAATTAGCGTTTGGACTGCTCCAGGGGCGTATCCTCCGAGTGTGTCCAGTTCCAATCTCCGTCATCGGACGTGTCCATTTTTTGGCGCTCGCCAGCATCACGTGAGCGCCCCTGTACACTTTTCAACGAGATACATTAATTTTCGGAACTTTTTTGTTGTTTAAAGCGTTACTTGGCCTCGTGACGTCGCATAATGGATGTCCGTTGAGCTTTGGGTTTGGCACGGGTGATGATAGCGTCAACGCTTAGGATCAAGGGCCAAGAAGTTATCCAATAGTAGTCACGTGACATAGCATATTGGTTTTCGCACGACTGCGATACCTGCGGGGACCGCCAGGAGAAATGACTCTTCTATCCACCGGACCCTGGTGGTTTTATAGGGATCTAGCGACAACTCTAAGCTATGTCTGAAGTATTACATACTTGAATAAACACCGTATAAGAACTCGCCCGTGTTTCAATATATAGTCTATAAGAAATAGCTGAGGTTTGACAAAAAAGGGGTATCTTGTGGTAAGAAAGATCCGATTTTGGCCGTTTATGCCGCTGGAAAGAATGAAAAGTAAACGAATGCTTCAATCTGGCCTTCGTTCACAGCCTCACTCGAGTGAACCCAAGCAGTCAGGCAGTGTTGTGAGAATCGGTTTTTTTTGTGGTGTTGCACGTAGGCGCGTAACCACGCATAAGAAATTGGCCGCACTTTCTTACGATTATTTGTCACGCGCACGGCGTAACTAGTAATTACTTAATTACTTAATTACTTGACGCCCCAGAAAATGTCTTGGTCGTAGCCCTGTCAAAATATGGTCTCACGGGCTTTATAAGGGCAGGGAGAGGGAAGAGGGACACTTTGGAAGAGATGTTTTCACCACCATGCCTTTAGCCTGAAGGATGCTAGTTTTCCCCCATTTAATCCAAATCATGAACAATGCGGCATTCTTTGTGGTCTAAGCCTCTTAACGAGGTAAGGTTTTATTTTGATCGCTTTTGTAGACGGCTTCATTGTGAACATGGCGGTGTGTCTCTTGGCGAGATAGGACCCAATCTGCCGTCGATGAAATCGAGTCCTACTTTTATGATGTATTCAGCCGTTACGCGGAGGAGTTCGAGGAAGATTTGGTAACATATTCCAAGTATGGGTCGAGAGTGATTTGAAGTAGTCATGCAAATTCTCTGTGTCAGTCTAGTCATGTTCAAGAAAGCGATACTGACTATTATCTTGAATCCGAGATCGATGCGGAAGATGTGCATGAAGTCGTTGCCTACCTCGAAGGGAATCGAACACGCCAGTGTCTCAACATCATGATATATCACAAAGATCGAAGAGAATCTGCTCCGATCTTTATCGAATCGCGAGAGACAATTTAGCCATTCCGGCTATGTCAGCGCCTTCCGAGGCTCTTTTGTCTCGGGTAACCGATATCGTAACAAAGAAGAGAAATGGGTTACATCCAAGCATGATCAAAAAGTTGGCGATCTCAAAGTCTAGGGCTATCGTGACGTACGAGTCGGATATCTCGGACATGACGAACATTGCCGAGAAAGTCGGTTTTGGGGAGGAGATAACCGGTCGGGAGATCAATGATGCATCTGATGACGATGTAGCCACCGAGGACGACGAGATGAATTTGTAAAAACTGTTAGTTTTTTATTGTTTGAAGCAGAAATATGCGAGGTTTTTTGTCTATAGATATATAGTTTTTTCCCTTCTATTACGATTTGTTCTTTTTCTCAAGAAAAAGGGAAAAATACACTTTCCCAAGTCGTGTTGGATTTTCCTTGTTTTTCGTGGGTTCGTAACAACGAACAACGCTTAAGCGCGCATCCTTACGATTACGTGAGTAATTAGTCCATTTTTTGATATACGTGCGTAATTACTAAGCCTCCGTGCGTAATTACGTGCGTTTTTAGTGCCATTGCTCGTTGTTACGAACGATTTCACTTCACTGGTGCGCACCACCATGCTCTTAGTGGGAACAGTCTCGATCTGATTTTGGCCATGGATATAGATATATACATACATGCATGCAAAAACTACCACGTGACTCCCCCATCCTGGTTTTTGACACCGCTCAAATTCGTTCCCGATATTGCGTATACAAATCGATTTGGGCAAACTATTCTACCCAGTTCTCGGTTTTGCCCAATGCTATCACTGTTGTCCGCACGCACGCGACTTTTGTTTGTTTTTTTGTTTGTTTGTGGAGGGCAGGCCCGATCTGGAACCCGCGTTCTGCACACACCACACATAAACATCAGCACGAGCTGAAAACAGGGGACCCAATACGGAGCATAAATCTGCCTGAACCCATAATTTTCGGTTGATTCAATGACGTTTTCGCTTGACCTGGCCACTGCGGCAAACGTCAAGCGGTTTTTGAGCGAGACACAGCTTTCGGAGCCGAGGACGGTCCAGGGTTCTCGCCAGCGCCAAAGCCTGAGAAACAATGGTATCTCACAGCACCAATTTGGCTCCACACCCGAAATTAATGTCAAGATTCACGAAAATAGTGCGAGCAGCTCAGAAGAGGAGGACGCAAATAATAATAGATACAAGAAAATGCTCCGATACTTGCCTAACCGGGGTTTTGAAGGTGCTGATGAAAGCACCACAAACGGCATTTCCGTGCCGAACACCTTCAAGCATAAGTCACATCCGAACGCCCGGACGAAGCAGCAGATCGGCTTGCTGTCCGTGGATGAGGTTTCCGATCTAAATGGAAGTGCACGGGACAGCGTGGGTGGCGATTTGCGTGATTTGAAGACATCCACAATCAATCGAAAAAATGGCGATGAAAAGCTTCGTAGGTTCGACAACTTGCACATTTCGGCTCTGAACACGCCATCATGGATGCCCGCTGGGCTTGAGGACAAGTGGGAGGAAGGACCGCCAAAAACCAGTGAAAATGAGGTACATCACCCTCCGGCGTTAGATTTTCTATGTTCCGGTTCAAATACGTTGGTGCACAATCCCCAAACTGGAGGCGGTGACACGCCCATGTGGAAACGCATGGCAAAACAGTATCAACCGCTCGATTCCGAGAATTCGCCGTTGAAACAGATGTTTGCGTCCATTGATACGTCTCATGAAACTCAGCCGGTAGGTAAACAGGCGCCAAAGGCGGGCCATCTGGGCTACGCGCTGATGTCTACCTTCCTGACGCCCGTGGCCACGCGTGACTCTGAGATGCACTTGACTCAGCACCAGATACATCAGTTAGAGGATATGTTAGAAAAGGCGAAAAACGAGCCTGACGATTTCCAAATCAAAGGGTCGCCCTTGAAGCTATTCGGAAACGAGTATGATACATTCACAAAAGCGATATTGCGCAAGTTTGTTGACAAGGTACGTCTGAATGCAAATAGCGTGCAGCGGAAAATGCAGCCTCCGACACCCGCCAATCTTGCGGCGCCAAAACTCAAAATCAAGAACTTCACGAAACTGGGCGACTACACGGACAGAGACTTTATGCAGAACGCAAACAACATCTTTGCACATCTTCAGAAGAAGGGGTTTCCGGCAGAAACCGGCCCGGAAGCGCCCGTGCCGTCTTTGCAGCAAAGGCTGCAGTTGCTTTCTCGCAGTCAAAACACCTCCACATCAACACCAAAAGCTCAAAAGCTAAAATACGATTCTAGGCAAGAACCGCTGGACTTGTACTCATACTCCACAGGCACTGACAGTTTTGAGCAGCCATACCTTAATACAACGGAGGCCATAAATGAGTACACAGAGATTGAAAAAACTCATTTGGCTCGCTCAGAACACAGCTCTACTGTGTCGGAAAAGGATGACCACGCGTCGTATACATTTGACGAACTTTCAGACTTTGACTCGCGCTCGATCGAACAGACTTCAAGCATCAAATTGCCAAAGAAGAATGGAAGGTCCCGCCTGGACAGCCCGTCACCGCGCATGGACACTTGTGAGAGGAATGGCTCACTTCCGTTTTTTGAGAGCTCGATGTCGTCAGTGAAAAAGTTTATGCAAGGAACCCCGGGAAATAAGGTTCCGAAGAGACCGGAAAAGGGGCCTCTTTTGGCAGGAAACGAATCAGAAAGCGTCATCAAGTGGAAACGCCCGTCTCAGCTCCGACTCCTAAGCGATTCTTCCCAGAAGGCCAACCTCCCTAGTGACCCTCGGGTGAAAGGCACAGTCAAACCAGGAAAGTTTCCAGGCCAATATGGTGATATGCTCTTTGACAATAAGAAGAACAAATGGGTATCGAGAGACAAGGAAAATGATGCGGGTGGTAGTTTGGATTCTATTGAGGATCTAGTATCTGATCAGAGCAACGCACCGAGACTGTTCACAAAGTCCAAAAGTGCCTTTCTCCTGCCTGAAAGAAACAAGAGCCGCAATAAGCTTGAGGTTTCCTTTCAGGTCCCTGAAGGCGATGACAGTCTCACATTCGAGCACCCGCATGATGTGACCAGTGTCTCGGGATTTGAAAACGCCACCTTCTCACAGTCCAATAAGGAGTTAGTGTCGATCATCACGGGCTCGACAGATGAAGTACTGTGGGAGAGTATAACCGCAATCGACCTATCTAACAAGAATATCGATCATATCGAAAACTTGGAGCAGTATCTTCCTGCGGTCAAGAGCATAGATCTCTCCAAAAATAGTCTACGTTTCGTGGAGGGCCTTCCACTGGCATTGTATGAGTTGGATGTAACGAAAAACAACCTTAGCGACATGACTTCTTTCGGCAAACTTCACGATTTACAAGTGGTGAACGCATCTTTCAATGCCTTTCAAACATTTTCGTGCCTCGACAAAAATGTCAACTTATCTAAGATCGATTTGACGGGTAATCAAATCGAATCGCTCGATGGTTTTCCGGCCCTTCATGCTCTAACAACAATCAATTTGAGCAGAAACAATATATCCGGCAAAGTTCATCTTGCGCGTTTGGAATTACCCAATCTCAAAGAATTGAATCTATCTGAAAACTTCATTTCGTCTCTTGATGGCATTGAGTCTCTCAAAAATTTGCGTATCTTGAATGCCAATGAAAACAGAATCGTGCAATTGAGATGCGATGGAGTCCATCATAGACTCAAGAAGCTATTGTGCAAGTTCAATGACTTGAAAGAACTACACCTTGAAAACTTCCCTTTTTTGAGAATCTTAAGGCTTGACGGGAACTCGTTGGTGTCCATCACAGGACTTAAAAAGCTCCACTATCTCCAAGAACTATCAGCAAAATGCCAAAGTAGTGCGGGTATAGTGGAGACCTTAACCAGCGCCGCTGTCAATGTTCGATCGGTGGATTTTTCTGGAAATACTTCACTTTCGCAAATTTTGTCCACCTTGTCCGTGGACGCATTTTACAATGTGAATCAGTTAAACCTTTCTGCAGTCGGTCTTTCCGTGTTGCCAGTTGACTTTGGGAAACAGTTTTTCAATGTGCGAGAATTAAACCTAAGCTTCAATAAGTTGGTGGATCTCAAGGGCTTGGAAAGCTTGAAACAGCTCAAAAAACTCCAAGTTCTTAGTAATAACATTACCAAGATGGAAGATATTTTGACTGGGCTACAGAATTCCAGAAAAACGTTGAAGGTGCTTGATTTGCGTTTGAATATCATCAACTTTGAGTTCTATCCGTATGTATTCAGCCCGGATGAATTAGAATTGGCCAAAGAAAACATGGGAAACATGGCAGAGAGCCCAATCCCAGTCCAGGCACTTGAGGATATTGAGAGTTTCACAGTTCATTACAACGCGTTAAGCAAGAGTCGAGACGAGTGGCTGACAAGAGATAATGAGTTTTTCACACAAATGCGAAAGGATGGGAAAGACAGAAAATTGAAAGAGAGACTCGATTACGAAACAATACTAGGAGGGTTTCTCTTAAACTTGAGGGAGTTGGATGGCGGAATTGTGCCTCTCGAGAGACGCGCCGCGTATGCCAAGCTGCAGATGTAAAGCTGCAGATGTAAAGCGGAATCAATTGCGCACCGATTTCCGAAAGCGGTCTGAACGTTTGGTACCACAGTATTTTTGATACTGAACCACAAACAGGTATGGTATTATCTACCAGAGTCAGCCTACAATGGCTTCCAGAAGAGCCTTATGAGCTCACTAGCACGATGGTGTTTACATCGGCGCAGGATCATTTCGTTGATGTGCGGATCTACCAAGATAAGTATCCATACAGGCAGGTGGGCGAGCAGCCAGAAAGGTTCAAAGACGTTTTCGAGTGGGTGATTGTTGGAGAAGAAGAGGTAATAGAGAATTCAAATCAAGTTAAGTTTAATCATTCAGTCAACCTGCAAGAAATTGCAAGGTCGTTGGCGACGAAAACCCCCTTATCCGAGTGCCGCAATGACCCTGACGTGGGCGCATTTTGGCCCATTGAAGGGTCCGAGGACCGCAAGGAGACGGGTACTATGGCACATCCGGACACAGGTAAGACCACGGAGTATGTGGAGATCTGGAGATCTTTAAATCCAAACTTAACATCCATCGACAAAGAAGTGCGCGAAGGCTATGACGAAAGGGGAGCGGCGATACGCGAGGACGCCACACCGGTGGCGACGTACGACTTAAGGACCAAGGGATTCATTGGGAGGATCATCAGGTTGGGCAATTGGGTGCAGGGTGTAATCTACGAGGAGAACGAGACAGAGTTCCCGATTAGCGTGGTGCGCAAATTCCGTGATGACAATTCCGGCCAATGGGAGGACCTCATTACCTACGGAAAACACCAATTCCCCAAGATATACACCGATTTCAGCCCAGCACTTGAAGACAGCGAATGGGTGCAAATAGAATAGGCTTGATTGGTGGATTTTCCTACGATCGGAATATTATGCTGGCATTCCGAGCGTGGTGGAAGCACAGTGGCGCGAGCGAATTTCGCGGAACCCTGCCACATCAGGCAGGCACGTCGGCTTGCTCGAGCGACATCGCATTCTCCCTGATAACGAGGCCCCAACGTGAATCACAAGCAAACAACACAAAATGTCGGGAGAGAGCTGGTATGTAACCGTTGGGATATAATCAAGTTGTGGAAAATTCAAAATCGCTTTACTAACGCCAGGTTATTTATCTTCGCCGTCATTGTGAACGCGGTGAACTTATTCTCGCAGGTGTTTTTCACCATCATGTATTCCGATTTGGAGAGCGATTACATCAACCCAATTGAGTTATGCCACAAGTTAAATCCATGGTTCATTCCTGAGGCCGCGTTGCATGGCTTCTTGACCTTGCTTTTCTTGATCAACGGCTTCTGGCTCGTGTTTTTGTTGAACTTGCCTTTGCTAGCCTACAACGTCAACAAGTTCGTCAAGAAAAACCACTTATTAGACGCCACGGAGATCTTCCGCACATTGTCTAAGCACAAGAAGGAAAGTTTTCTCAAGTTGGGACTCCATTTGTTCATGTTTTTCTTCTACTTGTATAGAATGATCATGGCCTTGGTGGGCGACGAGTAAGTCAAGGGGCGATGCTTAGAAACATACAAGTTATAGGGGACCGCTACCGAAGCTATATGTTAATCCTTCGGGTCTCCTGCTGGGCTAAATCCGGCCTGGCCGGGACTCTACATACTTCAACTCACTATTCTTCGAAATGGTTTTTGTAGCGTTCGCAGAGCATAATATTTCGCTATAATTGTGTTTCAACCACACGCGTGAACGAGTAAGTGAATTGTGGAAATTGTTTGTGATTCTTTCATGTACTTTGTATATTCGCCAGTTTTATGAATTCTTTTCGGAGATAGTCATTTATCCTATTTCAATTGTGGCAGTGGATGTCCGAATAACGTCTCTGTAGAGGCCCACTCAAATGCGCTTGATTGCTTTCGTTTATTTGATTTTTGGTTTTTTTGGTTTT
>JAKTUB010002164.1:0-12401 GCA_030556465.1 Metschnikowia picachoensis | reverse complement strand
ATGTAAGCCACCACCGCGGTGCAGATCTGGAGTCTGGTTTATTATCAAGCGATTTCGTAGTAAATACTTGAGAAGAGTCCTATTTTGATCATTAAGTATTGTTTGGGATTTCGGAAAACATCCTATTGAACTGATTTTTTCTGTTTGGCGCAAGCCAGCTTTTTTGGTTCGAATGTTTGAGCCAGTCTGGTACGAGTCAAGAAAGTAAGCGTGAATTTTCAGCCTATGAAAATTGAATGAAGAATTATCCATAGCAACCAGCACTGGCGACCATCCTTCCTGTAGATCATTTGATTTATAACCGCACGAGAAGGAAATATCGCACGAGAAGGAAATATTGCACGATGCAGAAGGTGTGTCACGGACACGGGACGGGAAGAATAAACTATACTTGAAGCATTTCAGTCTAATCTCGAACACCAAAACTGAACACATCCCGAACCCCTTTCGGTAAAAAGAACCTATGATACTCCCACGTGATATTAGTGCAAGACGATACTTTACTCCGTACAAGGGACGTTTCTTTCCGAAACCGCATGGATCAGTTGATCGAGTACTTTCGGAACACACAAACGATGAACCTCGAGACGATCCACCCAGCCGATGACATATTCGAACAGTTGAAAAAATTCTAGACAGGTACACATGCACATGTTACTCCATCCAGCCAAGCAAGCGGAGCACGTGACACCTTCGGAGGTCGCCACTCAAGAGATAGAAACTGAACCTTTTACAGAAGCTATTGGAGACATACGCGAAAGTGGACACGTCGTCGTGACTTCCCAGTCAAATGCTATTACACCGACTGAAGTTCTTGAAGAATGAGACTAGTCGCTTGTTTTTTGATTAATATAGTCTTTGTTCTCCGTCGCGCTTCCGAGAAAAAGAAAATCAATAAATATTTATTGTTACGATTTAGCACCGACTTTGCCACGAATTTGCCCACTTTGCCCACTACCATGGTTTGCAATAAGTCTTCGAAGAGACTTCTGTACCACTCGAACCCAGCCATCTCAAAAAAGATAATAATGAATTCAAAAGCTCAAGACAAACTTTGACGAACATTGTTTGCTTCACAATCAAATCGTTCGAGGCAGAAAGTAATGACTCCGGCGTGATTCGAACACGCGCATCTTACGATAACAGAACTTGAGTCTGCCGCCTTAGACCGCTCGGCCACAGAGCCTTATTGGAAGCATGTTACATAAAGGACCGTCATGCGTGTCCGGACCGGTCCAGGGCTACATCCGTACCTCCACGCGCCCCGTCGCGTGCACTTCTCGAATTTTCTGAGGTTCGGCATTCGCCACACGTGCAGGAACCCACGCCAGATATAAGTACGCCCTGGTCCGCGCACTCGTACATAGAGAAGGGCGAACCCTTTACATACGCTTAACTCCGACAGATTAGGCCACCACTGCTGAACTGTCGTTAAACCTGTTGCTGACACTTTCGTGAAGCCATCAAATCATACTTCTACCTCTGCCCGGGCCTTTCTCCCACAAAGCAAATAAACTAGGCCTCTTAAAGATCAAGCTGACCAGGCAATGTACCTGAAATGCCGTCTGTTTGGGTGCTTCTATGCTCTCTGGTGGGTGCTAGTTGCACAGACGGGCTAAATCCGCCAAAAGTAATTTCTCACCCGAATCTCGATAAAAATGGAGGAAGAAGGAAGAAAAACTAGTGACCAAAATGGTGATGTGTTATTGTTGTTCGGGTTTCTTTCCAAAGAGCTATTTTGGGGACCTGCGATGGATTACCTCGCACATGTTATTGTAATCTATTCGGTTTCCAGTTACAACACTTTATATCTTTTGGTGGGAATTGTGCTGGCCCTCTCAAAAACACAAAATGAGGGGATATGATCGGCGGTAATCTTCTCACTGAAAATGTGCCTTTTGTAAGCGTGGGTGGCATGATGTGATTTGTAAATCTCGTGTATCCGAACATAGTTAAGTATTCTAAGTTTGAATTTTGCGTTATCACAAGAGTTTATTTCCCCATCTCTTTCTCGATCTCTTATCAGTCCCAGGGCTGAAATTTGACGGATTTGGGCTCATACAAAAACACTTGTCGAGGTAGGCCTGGCCCTGCGGAAGTAAGAAACCAAGACACATGATCAATCACATCTCATGTGGACAATAAATTTGAATCAGAAATTCGCAAAGTCGATGCCCAATTTTCGTCAACTATCAACTATCTTAGGATGCTAGAGTGCATTCAAAAGAAAACCTGCCTTATTCAAGTTGAACCCGGCATGGCTCATTGCGCCGTGGAGAAAAAACTTCTGCTGGCCTAGTTCGTATATCTGAATCCTCGCCTTTTTCAAACTCATCCATGATGTATCTCAAAAAGTCCTACCGCATATGAAAGTGCAGATCTTACCATTTTCTGCCCATGAGAAGGTTGGGATTCTCAAGCTCACAAGAAACCCACTGAGCAGCCATCAAATTCACTTCCACTTATTCACAGGACACTCCCCACGGCAAGAATGAGATCAACAGTTTGGTAATCAGTGAAGTATGACCACACAAACATTGCCAAAGTAGCCTCTGGCCAGTCGCAACAGTCACCTTCTATGTTCCTCTTTAAGGGAAGTCATATGATCAATGAGCACAGCTCCATTTAGACCAAATGAGCCAAGTCGAGTATTGATTTCGATGAAATCAACGGCCTGTGTCGCAAAAGTAACGTATCTGAGGTGATTCATCAAGCCTTACTTGAGGAAGACTGTATCTATGGGGTTGGTCAAGATAAAGCTGTACACTCCTTTATCAACTGCTATCTCATTTTTTTCATCGGGCACCTTTGATATGACAACAAATATCAAAGCGCCGCCACCAATTATCCAGCCAAATGCATTGTTACAAGTCAAGACGGAAGCCACCAGCCAAAGGCAGAAGAAACGCGTGGCTTTTTGTCCAAATTTCTTTGAAACGATACTCCTTTAGCTCCAGACTGCCCCCGCAGGTCACTAGAGCACGACCTAACCCAGAAAACTACTTTTCAATGAGCAGCGAAGGTCGTGTACTAGTCAGACATAAGAGATGAATGTATTGACTAATACCAGATCTAATAGATATGCAGGAGGGACTGGTATGCACTCCCAAAGAGTGTATCTGCCTCGCTCTGCATATATCTGCATTGGAGCGCAGAGATGGCCTAACCTACGCATAGTAGCTACGCATTCGTAGCGTGACAATCGGGCTACGCTACGATTGCGTCGCGTAGCGTAGAATTTAGGAAGCTGTGTCTCAAAATTTGGGTATGAATCATGAATGATGTCGTATAGTCGATAATATATAGAGACATCAAGCAAGTAGCGCTAATTCCAAACTTAAGAAACTGGTATAACTAGATGAAGTCAGACGTACAAACATTTGCTCGAAAAAGAGAGCAAGCGAATTCATGGCACTGGTGACCGTGGTCTATTGCAGGAAAATGCTCATACTATCCTACAGCGCCTCTTCATAACCTGTCGCAAGATCGTGGTCAGTAAGTAGCTCAAAGCCTTCTTCCCCTCTCAAATTCTGTCAGTCCGGCAAGGCTCAGTTCCTCCCCCGCCTCACTATCCAGACCTTCGTCGGGCATTTCGTCGGTCTTGACGATACCTCGTGACTTGAGTATTGCCAACATCTTTATCGACTCGGACAGAAGCCTACCCCTGTTTCTTGTCACTTTGTTTCCTGTGCGCGAAAGAATCGCTTCTGGAGACGCAGACATAGCTGCCACAGCAAAATAGTCCCTGGCCATGCGCGAGGGGATCGAAAAGGGGACAGTTGAGTCTAATAGAATGTTATGATGACCTGACGCCCGGGCTGGCGGGGTTCTCTATGGTACCTTTCAGCTTCTCCCTCATCCGATTCGATTGTTTCCTCGACCCAATGAAACTGGAAACTATCAAGATGCTCGATAGACTCCAAATTTGGATCAACAGGAATGACTTCTGTTGTATCCTTGAACTTGGTTTTGTACACCAGATAAGCCTCAAGAAATTGGTCATTGATCTCGCGGATTTTCTCTTCTGGGAAAGAAACACAGTCAATCGCTAGCACCATTGTGTGCTGCCTTCCCATTATTTAATGCTTGACCAGCTCTAGTACGGGTCTGGCATCAAGACAATCGGAGGTCGATTGCTTGGCAATACTCTTAGTATTTGCCTAAATGGAACACCTAACATGGCGCGTCTGATAATCTAAGGCACACCAATCACGGTTCACGCGTCTCAAAGGCACGAAACTCGCGATTTTACCGTTCGGAAAGAATTCTGGGCACGCATACCAGGGGATGTTCGAAAACTAGCCATTGAAATACCCTTAAAGCCGGTCATTCATCCATATAGAGATTATATGGCATACAAGCTCTACGCTCTCTAATCATACGTAGCTACGCTGAGACCCAGTATTAAATTCTCTACGCGGCTACGCACTTTTTGCTCATCTCTGCTCTACCTGTCAACAGGCCTTGTTCTACAACAGTATCTAACCGGACATACGTTTCACTCCATATTGCACTACGTTGCTTCATAATACCAAAAGGTACTACTCAAATCTTCATCATCATATAAACGAAAGCAGAAGCAAAATTTGCGATATATTCCACTGATTTCATTCCCACATTTAGTGCCTTGAAATGCTTAGTATGCACTAAATCTTGGTTTTTGGATATCTGGGACGATCACGTGGCATGTGCTAGCGAGGTCGTGTAAATTGTTCATGCTGCGTGCTGAAGAAATTGCTCACTTTTTGTAACTTTAGACTATTTTATATCATACAGGAATTCTACACCGTGGATTAAGCTTAGATCAGCCATCGCTCAACCATGTAAAAACTGTCAACAAACGTAGTAAGCTGCCTGTGTGCTAGCACATCTGACACACTGATCTCCAAGTTTTTTTTTTCCAACACTAAAACACGATTACTGCAGAGTGATGGTTTAAAAAGTTTAAAAAGTGATGCGCGCTCTCCACATTTAAAGTACCCGTGGGCATGTCACGTGATCTATATACTGCGTTGGCGGTGCGTCCGCGCCAGGTGTCCGTTACAGGCGCCTGGGAGGCCGATTTGACACGTCCTATAAATCTATTCGGTTCACCAATTTGTTGCAAAAAAGTCCTTTTTCACTCCCAAATTCCTAAAATTATGTCGCAGCAATTTTCTGCCAAGGTGAAAACCGTGTTGAATGGTGACACGCTTGTGTTGGTGCCCATCAAAAGTGCCCAATTGCCGGCTCCGGAAAGAACCCTCACGCTCCAGTATGTGAGGGGCGAATCATTTGAGGCCAAAGAGTTTTTGAGACAGTTGGTGATCGGGAAAGAGATCAAATTCCGTGTTTTGTTCAAGATGCCCACCTCAGGCAAGGAGTTCGGCGATGTGTCGGCGCCTATTTTCTCGTCTTTGATTGAGTACATGTTGGAGAGGGGCTGGGTCAAGATGAAGGACAATGTGAGGGCCGATTCTGAGGAAGAGGAGGACTTGATTCTGCGTTTGAAAGCCGCAGAGGAGGCTGCCAAAAAGAAACAGGTGGGCGTATGGTCACCGAAGTTTGTTGAGCCGGAGATCGTGCCCCTCTCGGCGGATGATATTGCCAAGTCGGCAAAATCACCATTCACGGCAGTGGTGGAGCGTGTGATCAGCGGCGACCGTGTCGTGGGCCGCGTTATCGTTGCCAAGAACAAACATGTGCAGCTGCCGCTCATTTTAGCGGGGTACAGGGCCCCCAGAACCGACGATCCCGATGCGGAGCAGGCTAAAATAGGCCAGTTGGCGAAAAAGTTCGTGGAGGACGCGCTTTTGATCTCAAAAGATACTGTAAAGGTGACTATTGTTGGCGAAAACCAGGGCGGTTTACCCTTGGTGCTCGTGGAACATCCCTCGGGCAACAATGTGCACGAAAAAGTGTTGGAAAACGGCTTGGGCGAGGTTCTTGACTGGCAATCGTCATTGATCGGCTCCCAAACGATGAGCAAGCTCAGACGCGCGGAGCAAACTGCACGGGCTTTGGGCAAGGGCTTATTTGCGTCCGCTGCGGGCGTGAAGGTGCCATCAAGTGTGCCAACTTCCGGTTCTTTGCTGGCTAAAAACTTGAAGCCGGGGGCTACTATTGAACATGTGACAGTATCGAAAGTTGTCAATGCAGACACGCTCAATGTGCGCTTGCCCTCGGGTGAGGAGATCACGGTGCAATTGGCGTCGCTCCGGGCGCCTAGGCCCAATGACACCACTGTCACATCCAACCCACAGCATCAACAAGCCTTGGTGCAGATGGCACGTGACTTCACGAGAACCCACGCCATTGGTAAATCGGCGCAAATGTACCTTGACGGCCACAGAGCCGCAAACAAGGATTTGGGTTTGGATGCGCGTTGGCTTGTGTCGCTCAAGATCGGCGGCAAGGACCTTTCTGAGCAGCTTTTAGCCCACGGCTTGGCCACAGTGATCAAGCATAACAAGCAAACCGCCCACGAGCGCTCTTTGAACTGGGACAAGTTGGTGGAGTTGGAGGAGCAGCAGAAGCGCGAGGCTAAACGTGGTGTCTACTATTCAGGAGATCTTTCCAAGATCTTGACCATCGGTACGCGCGTTGTAAACGCTTCCGAGAATGTGACAAAGGCCAAGACTTTTTTCAGCGGCTTCAACAAGAAAGGCCGTATTTCGGGCTACTACGTGGAGTTTGTGCTGGCCGTGAACAGAGTCAAGCTTTACAACCCAAAGGAGGGCACTAAATTGACTTTGATCTTGGGTGGACTTTCAAACGACAGAAATGGCGATGCTGGTGACGCGGGCCTCGCTTTCATGAACAAAAAGTTCTTGCAGAGAAATGTTGAGTTCGAGGTGTACGATACCGATAAGATTGGTGGTTTCATTGGTAACTTGTTTGCCAACTCACAAGCATTGAAGCCCGTGCAGGTTGAGTTGTTGGCAGCCGGCTTGACTGCGGTACACAATCTCGCAGTTTCATCGAATCCCTTCGAAAAAGACTTTTTCAACGCTGAAAACGTGGCTAAGTCAAGCAAGAAGGGTATTTGGGAGAACTACGACGAGGCACAGGTACAGAGAGAAAGAGAGCTTGCAAACTCGAAGATGGCTGCGCTTAGCTTGGAGGCAGCACAGCCTAAGTTTTTCGACATCGAGGTCGTTGATGTGGGCAAAAATCTGGTGCTCTCATTCCACCACATCGACGCCAAAACCAGCGCAGAGTTTGCGCAATTCAAGAAGGACTTCAACGACTTCCACTCTCAGCATGTGAGCGCCAGCACCACGTCAGTAGACTTACCTACCGCGCTCAGTAAGGCCCCAAAGAAAAATGACGTGGTGTCGGCTAAGTTTAGCGAGAACGGCAAGTTCTACCGTGCACGTGTGATAAATTTCGACCGCGCCACCGGAAAATACTCTGTCAAGCACGTCGACTTTGGCAATGTCGATCAGGTACCTTTGTCGGCATTGAGGGCGTTACCCAAAAAGTTCGCATTGGATGCCATCAAGCCGTTTGCGCACTCGTGTCGCTTACAGAACATCGAATTGCCTCCAAATAAACCAAAGGATTACTTGACTGAGGCTTTGTATGTGTTGGAGGACTTGACGTTCGACAAGAAGTTGGTTCTCAGTGGGCTTCCCTCTGCGGCTGATGGTATCGAATACGATGGTGTGTTGTACGACTCAGAGCAGTCTTTGATCGATGCAGACTACACCATCAACAAGCAGCTTGTCTTGGAGGGCTGGGGTATGGTTGAGAGCAAGTGTGCGCCACAATTGAAGGAGTATGTGGACAGCTTACTCAAGGCAGAGAAGAAAGCTAAAAGCGACAGAGTTGGTTGCTGGGAGTTTGGCGATATTCGTGTTGAGGAGGACTATTAGACCTACAAGGGCGAAATCTCGTTATTGTAGTCAATAAAAACAGAAGAAGCATTCAAAAGAATATAACATTCTTTTAATGGTGGTTGTGCAAGACTGAACCGATGATGTGAAGACTCCAAAAAAGTTCAGCGCAACGAACCAAAAAGAAATATATTTTCAGAAAACAACAGAATATATCATATACATTTTTACTGATTTTAACCACGCGGTGGCGAGCTCCTAGCATGATACGAATAAAATCACATGACAAGGATCCAGGACAAATTCGCGTGAGTGTTATATAATCCTGCATATACCCACACTATACACACTCTTATCGCACTGCACCGAAGGCCGCGCGTGGCCGGGTAACACGTGCCGGGTCGCCAAGCATACCAAACAGAAAAAATACACAATCGAAAATATTCACCAAGTTTGACACTACACAAACAACACGCAAAATGAACCCCGCCTTCTCCAACTTAGGGCTCATGTTGATCATGATGCAGGTGCTGCGCCGCCTCGACCTCGAAAACCCGGACATCTTGATGTACGTGCGTGTGGCTTACGTGGCGTGCCAATTAGCGGTATTTGGCATCTGTATGTATGTCAGGTTCCAGATCAACCAAAAGAATGACTTGACCACGATGAAGTACGTGGAGCCTGCCAACCCATTGGGCGGCCAAGAGGAGAAAGCCGTGGTGACCACGGTGAAGGAGTATGACTTGAAGCAGATTGATTCCCAGATCAAGTCGATTTTCACTTCTTTGGCGATGATGGGTTTTATGCATTTGTACATGAAGTACACCAACCCGTTGGTCATGCAGTCCGTGTCGCTGGTTAAGTCTGCGTTGGAGACCAACATCGTCAAGATTCACTTGTGGGGCCAGCCGGCATCGGGAGACTTGAAGAGACCGTTCAAGGCCGCCCCAGGCTTATTGGCGGCGTTCCAGGGCGCTTCCAGCGACGTCAAGACTGACAAGGCATCTGTGGAAGCTGCTGAGACCGCGGGTGTGGGTGGTATCAAGGAGGACTAGACGTTTAGGCAATACACAACTTCTTAGGCACCCATGTAGAAGAGAATTGCATGTGTTTGTTATATGCAGGATATATATATTCCATGGGCTAGACAGCTCTTTTCCACTCAGTAAAGGAGTTTTTGGACTGCTAGTGTTCAATCGTGTAGCGAAATAGCCTTTCTGTCAAAAGTCAAGAATACTTTTTGCGTATCGTCTGCTGGGCACGAGTTTACGGTCTGATAGTATAGATCGCAAGCCTTCAACATGGATAAGTACCGATCGTTGAAGAATATTGGCGGCTTTAGGGTTCTCCCTGATGCGTCGGATCAAAGAGGAAATCGAAGTCCGCGGTTTTATTCTTTACCACCGGTGTGTGTCCATGTTTGTTGTACTTAAGGAGTATCAGATATATCCAGCGGAGTCTCTTTTATAAGGATCGTAGTCCAAGACATAACTTGGCTATATATTCACATAAACCATGAGATGATGCTACAAAAACCAAGATTGCAAACGCTTTATGGAAACTCCAAGTATCCCTTCTAATTTTGCCCGGAATATGTTATCCTTCTCAGCAGGTCTTACTGAAAGCCTTTTGACACGAGCTCCTATGAGAAGATATGCCAGACCCTAGTCTTTTTGCAAATAAAACTATTTACTATCGCTGA
The DNA here is from genome assembly GCA_030556465.1 of Metschnikowia picachoensis. Classification (NCBI taxonomy): domain Eukaryota; kingdom Fungi; phylum Ascomycota; class Pichiomycetes; order Serinales; family Metschnikowiaceae; genus Metschnikowia; species Metschnikowia picachoensis. Next base: position 2,882 of record JAKTUB010002164.1, on the reverse strand, counting down.
CAAACATCTAGCGGCAAGCAGATTAAGTGGAAATCATGGTTCAAAAATAGAATACCCACAGAACTTGTATCCGATTGATGTTGACAGTTGATTGTATTAGATACACGAGAAAGAGATTAACAATCCACGTCAATTTTGTTGTTGACAACCGGAAAAAAGGCTTGAGTTCTATCGACTTCGCCGGTAAAATTCTGAAATAGTGATCAGAAAGAAGTTCAGGGGCGGTTACGTTGATGAATCTGGCATAAGCACAGTCAGTGAGGTGATTTTGAGTCTTTTGAGATGCACCTTCCCTTCAAAAGTTTGAATAAAGTAAAAAACATTATTTGTCCAGGAATTGCTTGGCCCGCTCATGACTCTCAATTACAACTTAAATACAACAACAAGATCTACAGATAAACATGGAATATATAAAGTAAAATTAGTACACAAATGCGACAAAGAACCTGATAATTACTTGGAATTTGTAGCAAGGAGAATCGATGGAAAATTAAGATGGAATTGGTTTAAAGAACATGTGGGATATTGCCATACCTACGATTTGATTATAGCAGAAGGAGAAGGATTTAATATCGAAATAATAGAAGGGATAGAATACGAAAAGAAGGGATATATCTTTAATGAACATATAGATACATTATATAAATTAAAAGAAGATCATAGTGTATGTTCATGCGAAGAAAAGACATGTCCAATAAGAATGATAGCAAAAATAGCATTAAATGGAGGAGGTTATGGAAAATTTGTTCAGAAACATATTGATAAAGAAGTGTATATAGTAGGCAAAGATGTAGTAGCAGCTGAATGCGAAAAGTTGGTTGCTAATGAATTTGGAGAAATAATGATTGGTGATAAGTTGACCCAAAGACCAAAGTTTAACGAACTAGATTGCCAGGAATATGATAAAATGGTAGTGGAAAGAGAAGGTACTGTTAATTATAGAACACAATGTGGAGTATCAATTTCAAGTGGATCTAGATATAGATTATGGAATCTATGCAAGAAATTAGGTATGCCAAAGATAATATATAGTGATACTGACAGTATCTTCGTATTAGAATCAAGTGTAGATAGTGAAAAGTTTAATAGCTTTTGTGGAACAAATTTAGGAGAGTTGGATAACGAGTTCGGTGATTCAATAGAAAGAATGATAATAGGTGGGCCAAAGATGTATGGATATGAGTATAACAAGAGAGCAAAATTATACTGTAAAGGAGTGCCAAAGAAAATGTTAAGTTTGAAACAATTTGAGTATATTTTATAAACCATAAGCCATGCTCATAAACTGTTGTGCTCTGTGAAGAAGACCTTTATGCTAAGAATGGAACGTCAGCCACCAGACATAATCGCTATTTTGATACTGGTTGAAACCAGTGATGTTGGTCATTGGTTTTTTGTGCGTGATAAATCATATTCGCATGATAACATAATATAATATAATATAATATAATATAATATAATATAATATAACATTAATATTAATATTGCCAAAAAGTATTATGCGGACCTATAATATAGTTAATAATATAGTTAATATATTTTGCTATCCTAATGGGGCGGAGGGTTTGGCTGCTCAGGCGCCGCCAGGGCTTCTGCGGGAAAGGGAAAGGACAGCCAGACAATGACGTGTCGAAGACTTGCTGATGACGTGTTCTAAGCGAGTAAAACAACAATAGCGTCAGTGTTGCAATAACTATGCGAATGATATTATATTTCAATATTATTATATATTTCAAAAGTTTCCTCATATATTTATCATTATATATGCATTTACAATGTAAGTATGGATTATATACTTACTATATCAAATTTTATCGCCTCATTGGAACCAGTGTTGCGCACTGGCGTTTTTCTTCGTAAATCGTAATACGAAATACGACATTACGTCGTAAAGAATAGCGTATTTCTGATTACGAAATACGATTATGGGGGGGGCCTTCGTTTCGTAAATCGTAAGGTGATTTCGTTAATGTTCGTATTACGTTTTCGTTTTTTTCATAACGTTTTCGTAATGTGTTTGCACAACATCAGTCCTGGCACAGGCGCTTTGCCGCACATGTGCTGCACATGCCATCTTTACCTTAAACGGCAGACTTGAGTTGCCTTTCAAATGGCTATCTAGAGAGATTTATGTATATGACTATCAGAATTCATCAAGTGCGCAAACCCAACATAAGTATCGATTGACCTTCGTGAAAAGAGTATTCTGCAAGGGTACGGCTTCAGCACAAACAAGTCAGTCTAGAATTCCTCGTGATAACAGAAAGATGTATTCTTTACGCAAATTGCTTGCGACCCGGTAAATGATTTAAAAACACAAATGTTCGACAGATGCAACTTTTCAGAAAAATGTTGCAGAGACAAGCACCACAAGTCTCGCTGAACAACACTCCTTCCTTTGCCGGACAATACTCCTTCCGTTGCCATAATGCTAATCGCCACCGTTCTCGATCCCAGCTACAAACTCAGTTTTTTCGAAACCGAGAAGCGTTTTCCGCAGATATTGTCAAGTAACATCAAGAAAAAGTTAGAAGCTATTTACCAGCTTTATAAGCTTTTTTATGGGGAAGACAGACAAAAACTGGGAGAGATTCTGAAAGGCATCTCAAGTACCGTGAGGGCTAGTGAGAACTTCCGGCATCTCAAGAAGTATAAAGCCATCAGGGTGGAGGCGAACGAGACTGAGACCTATCTCAAGGAGGAAAAAGAAAATGCAGAAGTCGTTGACTTCTATCGCACTAAGAAGGGGAGGAATCCTATCCTTTTTCAGGTCGCGAAAGACATTTTGGCTATCCCAGCCATGTCTGCACCGGCAGAGTCCCTTTTTTCAATCCTCGGCGATATAGTCACAAAGAAGAGAAACAAGTTGTACCCAGCCACGA
>JAKTUB010002163.1:0-12517 GCA_030556465.1 Metschnikowia picachoensis | reverse complement strand
AAGGGGTATTGTCCGTCAAAGGAAGGAGTGTTGTTCAGCGAGACTTGTGGTGCTTGTCTCTGCAATATTTTTTTGAAAAGTTGCATCTGTCGAACATTTGTGTTTTTGAATCAATTACCGGGTCGCAGGCGATTTGCGTAAAGAATACATCTTTCTGTCATCACGAGGAATTCTACACTGACTTGTTTGTGCTGAAGCCGTACCCTTGTAGAATACTCTTTTCACGAAGGTCAATAGATGACAATACTTATGTTGGGTTTGCGCACTTGATGAATTCTGATAGTCATATACAGAAATCCCTCTAGATAGCCATTTGAAAGGCAACTCAAGTCTGCCGTTTGCGGTAAAGATGGCATGTGTAGCACATGTGCGGCAAAGCGCCTGTGCCAGGACTGACATTGTGCAAACACATTACGAAAACGTTATGAAAAAAACGAAAACGTAATACGAACATTTACGAAATCACCTTACGATTTACGAAACGAAGGCCCCCCGTAATCGTATTTCGTAATCAGAAATACGCTATGTTTTACGACGTAATGTCGTTTTTCGTATTACGATTTACGAAGAAAAACGCCAGTGCGCAACACTGGTTTCAACATGGTGCACTTAGTTGAAAAGCTAACCAATCCTAACTTATCGTTCACCAAACTATAAACACTCATAATACACAAACATGACTAACGAAAAAAAGGATACTTCTGCAGAGTATTCATTAACACGAAGATGTTAATATTACAACAGTCGTAAACCATACGATGCACACGTGATCTATCCAGGCTCAAGAAGAGGTACTAGCCACGTGTATCGTATACACCCAGTCGCGAGACTGAGAAAACGCTGGCGGCTGGACCGACTTGAGGTTGGAAAACCATTTGTACTCCTCTTTGTGAAGGTGAGCCTAGAGCAGGCCATTCATCCTATACAAGAGTAAGACATTTCTTAGACTCTGCGTAACTCATAGTAAGGCTAATCCTCTCATAGTTTTACTCGCGCAAATGTATCAGTAATCAGCACAAGTTCAAATGCTTCACTGTGGCGAGTAGGTAAATGGATGTGACGCTCACTTACAAAATCGGCACTCAATTGATCCAGACCCAGGAAGTAAACTATCATGGAACCAAGTTTGGTATCAATCGTGTGAACAATTATATGTTTTGACCGAAGCCTGGTAATCTCAAGTCTGTCCAACTATTGTCACGACCTCCCCCAAATCCGGATCTTCAACACAGCTTACCTGCCGAATAATGACTGGCTTCACACATAACTTATAACCATACGAGTGAGTAGAAGGTATCATTTCATCTCCCTTTTGCTTTTGAGAGTCTAATATTTACTGAGATTTTCATTTGCCAAATCTACACTAAAACATCCTGGTCAAATTAACCACTATACATCTTGAAATACTGGTTCTGTGATCATTTCTAGCCGCCTGGAACATAAAGGCGCCAAGCATACTGCACGATCAAAGAAGGTGTAGAATATGATGCTTACACTAAAGACACGACCTTCAATTGCCTAAACAGTCTTCTAATTAATTTTAAGTTTTTATATGAGCAGAAATATCGTCTGCGTTGCCCTCTCTTTGGGTATCCAGCAAACGAAGATCCAAAATCTGTAAGTGAATCTCGATCATAGTTCTTGATGCGTGCTTCAGAGGCTTCCTCCCCAGTGTATTTGTCAAGATATTCTGCTGCGTCACTCATCGTTTGTGGTATGAGACTCACAAACCAAGCTCAACGGGTGTAAAACGGCATTTCTCAATCACCATACATCATCCATTGGTAATTATACAGAGGACCGCAATAATAGAATCAAAAAGTAACACCAAGGGTTTCCGGTTTGTGAATACGTTTGATTTGTATGGTAAACTCGATCTTGTCCCGTTCATTTCAACCAAGAGTTGCCGTTTTAAAACATAACCGTTTCTGTATCATCTATGTTGTTAACTGATACCTATCTCTGATTTTCTCAACTAAATACAACATATTTCGTATTTGGATTGCATGGCACCGATGTTATACTTTGATGCAGAGGCAGCGAATGAGACCTTACAGCGACCAGTTCAAGATGATAAGAGCAAGGTTTTCATAAAGAGAATTCTTTATCAGTTTCATGACCCCTCATAGATCATAATTAAGTTAGCACTGTGTGTGTTTGGCTGATCTCAGGTGCCTCCCTGTGTCAAGCCCATGGACAAGAACTCAAGCATATCCGCACTATGCGATATTCTCTTCTCAAACATCACTCGTGTGCCATAAGGTACGAGTGAAAGAGAGTTGAAACTGCTTTTAAAACGATTGAGCTCTTTTTGATGAAGAAACACTTTTATTGGAAATCCATCTGCCGTGACTTCCGGTTGGCCTTGTGTATTGAACAATCTTAGAATGCGCACGTCAAGATCTATCGAAGACCACAAAAGGCTGTGGCCTGCGGTCAACACACACTCATGATATTTTAGTGGCTCAATGGCTTCGCCCATTCTCTCGAACATGTACCTAGCCCATGAGATTTGGCTATTCAATTCACTATCTTCTGGCTCAATCTTGGCATGAAGGGATATTATTTCGGATATTTCGCTTGCAAATATATCGCCTTGCTTTTCAAAGCCACGCACGTCAAATACATCTTCATCTATGTAAGATTTGAGGGTGTTTGAGAACTTCTGTATTCGGATTCTTAAATTGTGCACTGTGCGTTTCTGGTTACATTCATCTTCTGAGCTTTCCACAATCCTCATTTCTTCATATGTATCCAATTCACCTGAAAGCTGGCCAGGGTTCAATTTCAGCCCTAAAAGTGGTTTCCTGGTATCAATTGTGGCAACCAATTTATCATGCTCTTTCAATAATGAACAATTGTTACCAAGGGCCAAGCTTACTTCAAACGATGCTAGAATGAAAGGTGCCATGTAAAGTTTCATCGGAAGACTGTCTCGAGAAAATATTCATGGACTCGTGAGCCAACAACGAGTTCTAAAGACCATTAAATACTTTTTTGGAAAACGCACTTGGCTATTTTAATATATGTCTATTTTATAAAAGCTTTTGAGCCCTGATGGAGTCATCCAAAAAGCTACAAATATTCGTAAGGAGTGAAATTTCCTTAAATTGAAACGGCTTATTCTTTTCATTCAACACCTGTCTATCAGAAACTGGTGTTTCAACTACATACCACTTAAAATGGGTGAAAACACGAGCACATATTGCAAAAAACACCCTCAGCGTTCGAACGAATTCATTGAATGCATTTTCGTGCTGTTTGAGCTCGTGTTTGTTTCTCTTTTGGTCCGGTCGACGTTGATGTATACTTTGGCGAGAGCAAAATTAATATTTCCATTACGGCTCGTTCCTAATTAAGAAGTTCTAGTTAGTTTCTCTAAGATGTACCACAGTCAAAATCCCTTGTGGTATTTACTTCTTTGACTTATTTTTGGAATTCGGTTCTTTCTTGTTCGTTCTCGAAACCGCCCCCTTTTTGATTAATCTATTGTTTTGATAGAGTGTGCCAAATTTTATACTTTTTAGTGGACAAAACGCTACATAGTCAAACTGCCATAATTCCATTCATACAAACTGAGGGCTACTCGACTTGCTTCTGTCTAGTTTTAAATGATGAATGATACGGAAATCAATTTTTAATTATATTGTAAGGTCAAAACCGTCAAAAAAAACTAGAAAAACAATGCAGGCGACGTTTGATGCAATCGATGTTGGTTTTTAGGGTCCCAGGTAGTATGTTCAATCGAGCGTAATCGCGCTCGTAACGTAAAAGTCGACGCTTAATGAAAACCGGGGCAACGTTTCCGTAACATGTTACGATACGCTGGGATTTTTATCGGCGTAACCAATTTTCGCTGCATTTTCACGTTCAGAGTAGGATACCATGGAAAAAAACGAATAACTCAAAACTTGAGACAGATATAAACTTTATGTTTCCACACAGCCATAGCTTGTGCTAACAATTCAAGTTCATCAGTGTCTTCTTCGGCCTCTGGTTCATCATCAGTGCCCAGTACTTCTCAATATCAACAGCACCTTGCCATTTGAGTATTGCCATCACGTTTGGTGACCCTAGCAGAAAACGATTTCTCTTTTTTGTACCAATGTCACCAACACGAGAAAAAGTGATTCTGCGGGCGCTGACATAACTGGAACATTCAAGCAGTCTGGCTTTACGATAGAGTATAGGATAAATTGTCTTGCGTCTTATTTAGAAGGCCATGGGAACCTGATCTGGCTCTTGGGGCTCTCTGAAATATTTGTTTAAATGTGCTCATTTGGAAATCCCAGATCCAAAAACACATTTCGCTGCACGCACTGAGGTGGCATCGTCATCAAATATTGTGCATACGTCTGTTATTTCCGCATACTTCTTTTTGTACTGCTCATATGCTCGTACGTAGATCTTTATAGCTCCCATGTGACTTTCTTTGTGTAATGGCTCCTTTAGTCATGATTTGCTCCCAGAACTTATATAAAGAGTGAGTAAGCAACATGTGTTTGTTTTGCATGGAGTGTTAGAATCCCTGCTCAATGAAAGTGCTGCTTTTAACGACACAGCAGATGTCTTGCTCTCACACAGATAAGCTCTGTTAATTCTCTCACTTACGGCCTAGACTATTACTTTACACGCTGCCTTCTAAGTGTGGCAGCGCTTTGTCAGTTGATAATCGCACTTCTCTCTTGTTTTTTTTACACACTTGTACGGCCCGTCCAGTTCTCTATTGGCACAATACTGTAGATCATTGACTGCTGGCTAGTCAGAGACTGTAGTGTACTGCATGGAAGCTTACCACGGAAAAATCTTCAATGAAGATTCTTCCTTTCTAACAATCGATGGAACTAACAACGAACAACAACGAACAAGAAGGAACTAACCCAAGTTACCTTATCGTGTGATGACTGATTCTTCCCAGATGGATTTATATCTTAACTTGTTTACTTAGTGAACTAGACTAGATGATTCATTCTACTCCATGCGGTCGTCTCCAAGTGACTCAAGTCTTTGATGTGATTAATCCAGGATTCCCTGATCCTGGATCCCTCCATATATGAAGTTTGACTTGTTCCCGGTGACTGCCCGACTGAGCTGAATGAAGAAAATTCAGGCATAGCAGGATTGTGTGTACTAAGCCTGCAAGACTGGCTAGCTAAGGCACAAAATCTTGCGACACGCCTCGAATAATCAAGCCTCAAACTTACTCAGTGTGAGAGTTTACACTGTCCAACACTCAAGGTGTCGCTTTGGCTCATTTGTCCATAGAGCGATTTATCACCGTACGCCAGCTCCTCTTCACCCGCACGGTACCCACACCTTGAGATTTCGCCCATTCAGGCCACTTAACGTCTTGCATTTACTCTAAAATACTGCATATATGGCGTAATATTGCTCCTAACGTAACAACGTTAAAGGTTAACTTACCATACTTTCCTGGTCTCTTCGGGGGCACGAGCTCGAACCTCGTGGGTATCATTGTTATTAAAACCAACATATGACTAAAGGAAAAAAAAAAAAGCTAGGTTACGCTGGAGGCTGGCATTGGCTACGATTGGTAAAACCGTGTGTTGGATTTTACGCAACAGCGTGTTAAATGCGCTGCACACAGGTGATTACAGTGTTGGTGCTGTGGTTTGGAAGGTGCTTCAGCCAAGATCTCTCCTAGCCTACTGCACCTTGTGTATGTAATCTATGCTATATCTCGCTTAAAAAAGTAGTAGAAAATCTCTCATCTCACATTTACGGTGAAAACTTTTCACTCCGCGCCCGCTCTCTTTTCCGGGTCGTGCGCCTCCCGAGGTTGCTGTCGTCACATGACCTCAAAAACCAACACCGTGGTCGGCGTAATGCGAAAACGATCCTTTTGAACAACACTGCCAGGTACAGGACTAAAAGGTGTTGTGGTGCGATTTCTGCAGCGTCAAACTGGTAGACGAAGTCCCCATCCCCATTGATAGGATAAGTCTCCAGACGGAAGCTAAACTTACGGAAGCGTTCCACAGGATCTTTTATAGTTGCTGGTTCAGTGGTCTCAGACATTAGAGATTAGTATATGAAGTTAGTGTGTAGAGTTCAAGAATAGGTGTATGTATATTAGACTCAGGGGTGAGATCTAATATATCATTAATAAGCATTGCGGAGATAGGACTTCATATAACTACATTAAAGCACCCCCTGAGGCTGTGCTTTAATTAAACCACGCGAGGGAGGCGAGACAGCTAACACATGATTAGAACCACGTGATGCTACAAGTCTCTAGGCTTACGCACAACAAAAGGAGTATGGACACGACCCGCTGAGCCAACAGGCAGTCGCGCAGTGAGAATCTTATCACCGCAGAAAAAGTGGGAACGTCTTTTTCTTTTGCTTTGAGTTTAAAACAGTATAGATAATACCCCCAAGTGTACTAGGTCCGAAATATCTACCAGGGCCGAATCACTTTCCAACTATCGACTCACGTTGTATCAATACCAGCGTAATCGCTGTGACATGGTGTTGCACAAAATCGATCACGGCGCACGCCATGCGCATGCAGGCACGTGATTTGCTTATTTTCAGCACATGAGTGATACACGACTTTTAGCGATTGTTAACCTATTCTTCTCTTCTATGTTGATGTTTATTTGAGGTGTGTTTCAACACTATAGTATTTTGGCATACCAGAATCATAGGATGCTGTATCTCTATATTATCCAAAAAAGTATAATCATTTCTTGAGTCTTATTACACTATCAATCCTTAACTTGCTAACTCCTGACAATTACTTCATTAAAAATCGACTGATCGTCACAATGTCTAGACATGCTAGAGATAGGCATAGCTGCCAACACCAATAGTACTGATCTCATGAGTACGACCAGTGGATGTCATGTACTAGTCAGACATAAGAGATGAATGTATTCGCTATGACCCGATCAAGAAAAATATGCAGCAGGATACAGTATGCACTCCTTTAGAGTGCAGACTCTCCCCGGAAATATCCGCTCTAGAATTTCACATGGTGCTTCAAGATCAATAATTCCGCGTTCAGGGTCGTCGTCTTAACGAGAGATCACCACCCTCGGAACTAAACTCCTCTACGTATTCAATGTCGTCCAAGATTCTTTCTCGTGTCAAGCTCGTGGACATCTCTTCCGCAAAGAAACTTCTCGCAGGCAATCCCGCAACCGTCCCGGTAGACGCCACATGGTATATGCCCAATTCCCCTCATAATGCGAGAGACCAATTTCAGAACAAGGACCGGATTCCAGGCGCAGTGTTTTTCGACCTAGACAAGGTATGCGACCCAGAGAGTAAGTACCCACATATGCTTCCACTGCAAGAGGTCTTCAATTCCGAGGTTGGCAAGTTGGGTATATCTCGAGAATCCCCGGTCTTGATTTATGATCGATCGGGTATATTCTCTGGGCCGCGGGCAGCATGGACATTCGCCCTTTTTGGTCACGAAAACGTCTACTTACTTGACCATTACAAGGCTTACAAAGCAATTGCCGACTGTAGCTTGTCAGACACAAGAACGGATCTGAAACGAAGCCCCAAGAGCTATGAATTTCTTAGCGAATCAGAGTTTCTGCAACGATACAAATCTCAAGTGATAGAATTTGAGGAGCTAGAAGAATTGGTAAGAACAAAGAAAATGGCTGAAAGATATTTTGCCTTTGATGCTCGCTCTACCGGCCGATTCACCGGCGCGGATCCTGAGCCCAGGAAAGGCCTCTCGTCAGGTCACGTGCCTGGCCTGTTATCACTTCCTTTTTCAAAAGTTTTAAACTCAGACGGCCATTACAAGTCTAAGGAGGAACTTGTAGAACTTTTCAAGACAGACTTTGGCATTGACTTGACTGAGCCTTTGCAGAAAGAGGGAATAATCGTAATGTGTGGCACGGGTGTCACGGCAGTTATCTTACAGGTAGCGATCCATAAGGTGGCCCCAGAAGTGCCGGTACGTGTATATGACGGCTCGTGGACCGAGTGGGCGCAGCGGGCACCGGAGTTAATCGAAAGAAATTAAAATGGGTTTCGGTGGTTTTCAGTGCTCTGGTTAGACAGAGTGATTGTCCGATTTGCCCATTACCCATGAATACAACAAATCACAAACCTCACTTTAAACTCAAACGAGGTTGTTTGCCCGCGACGCCTTTTTGTTGCATCGAAAGTAATTCTCGTTGGGAAAACGCAAATTGATGGCTCAAATTTACCTACTATGTAGTGCTTGTAAGATCTTTTGCCCTTTCGCATCCATTAGTGCGAAACGTCGCTGGCGGTAAGCCATAAAAACCTCCTCCGACGGATGTTAAGTAATATTGCTGGCTTGAAGCGCTGGCCAAAGGGCGGCTCACTGGATGCAGATCGGAAAGATCAATTTGTGCGTTTTCAGTATGCAATTCAGCTTGAGATGAGCAAAAGTGCTGACAAGGACAGGTGAAAGTCGAGCTTCACATGAGCTTTTGCTTGATGCGGTATGAAGATGCAGATGTATAGTACAAGTAAGTGATGGAGTGGAATGGTGGCAGTAGCAACAACAAAGCGACTCGAATTGAAGCATCACTGCCACAAACGAACAGTGTTGTCCGTGCTCGCGCTAAAAAACAAACAGCGCATCGATTTTTCTATTAGCTTCAACGTGTCATCGCCCAGCCCGGCCATTTCGAAGCGGGCAAAATGAATGGCGTTGACAAAACCGTCGTGTGCATGTAGCGTCTTCACGCACATCACCTTACCCTGGTCTACTAAGGAGGCAAGATCCCACACCTTGACCATCTTGTCATCGGCACCTGAGATGATGAACCGCCCGTTGGGGTGTGTCTCAACAGATTTTACCCATGATTGGTGGCCTACCAAATCTAGAATATGCCAGCCCTGGGCATTATTCTGCACAGACGGCTGTGGCGGGCGATGCGATAGAATGACGGGCGGTGGAAGGAGCCAGAGTTTTAGGAGATTGTCTCTGCCCGCGGAGACACAGTACTTGAACCCTAATGTGTCTGTATATATCGGATTCTTTACAATGGCCTCCAGAAGATACGAGAATTTGTCAATGTTCTGGAGAATGAATTTGTCGATGTGCCGGTTCGCGGTCATGGGCAAGAAACGGGCGGTCTCAATCACGTGCACGTGGCCTAAGAGCATTGAGAGTCCCGTGCCCAGGTGATGTGAAAGGCGTACAGACTGATCATTCGAACACGTGAGGAGAAAATCGCCCAAAGGCGCCAGTTTTTTGGCCGCGCCCAACAGGAGCCGCGAGTTAATAGCTGCCACATCAACATTGCGCACCCAGTCACTGTGGCCGACAAACGACGCGACACAGAACCCGGAGGTCAAGTCCCACACTTTCACTGAACGGTCACGCGACACTGAGTAAAGGCAGGTTGAGTTTGTCGGCAGGAAAGCCACCGCAGACACCGTATGCTCGTGGCCAGTGAGAGTACGCACATGCTTGAGCATGTCGCCGGCCCAGATCTTGATTGAAAGATCCAGTGAACATGATGCAAGTGCATACAGGCTTTTATCCAGCGTCGTTTTCCCCGTAGACAAGTCCATGGGTTCCAAGGACCACTGAAGAGCGTGCACGCTGCGCGTGTGTGCGTTCCACAGTTTTTGCGGGATCGTAGGGTCATCAGACGCGATATCCCACGCGATCATCAGGCCGTCCGCGCACCCGGCGACTAGAAGCGGCAATTTCGGATGCACAGCCACGGAATTGACGATTTGCGAAGTCTGCGTCGGGTACACTTTTGACACCGTGCTCGGTAGCCAATTGATCTTGTCCTTAGATACAAGCGCGGCGCCGTTCCCGGCCGAATTGGCCTGTGCTATGAGTGCCTTATAACTGTTGACCTCGTTCTCCAAGTCCAAGATTTTTTTTTGGAGCCGGAGCACGGTCAGCCACTTCTTCTCAAGGTAGTTTGCCACAGTCGCTGGGTCGAGCGAAGTATCTAGCGCCTGGCATACTGCATCTAAGGCAGGTTTTTCTAGAACCGGCGCCAAATACTGCACGATGGCCTTATGAAGCTCCAGCGTTTGCCGTGTTGTCAATATAGAGCCCATTATCTGTGGAAGCGTGATTCCCGTATCAAACTCGGGGCTTGAATCGTATCCTGACAAGCCTGTGCCGTGTTCAGTTTGGCGGTTAGCTCACGCAAAAGCGTAGGAGGTGAGTGCTGCAATAACAATTGATCCTGTTTATGAAATGCCTGAATGGGGTTAGAATATCCTGCAGGCTTGAACTCTTCACTGGTTTGTGGTAAATAGATCGACGAAACCAGGCGTGATGCGTTTGCCGTGGCTTCGCTATATCGATATATAGTAGAGTGTAGATAGCGCGTACACTAGTGTTCAAAGTTGACATAACGATCTAAGTACCTGACTAACGAAAAAAAAAGTACCTGCGCGCACACTGGATCGGGACATAAGTAGCGCAGTGTTGCAATAACCATGCGAATAAAATTATGTTTCAATATTATTATATATTTCGAAAATTTCATCATATGTTTATCATTATATTTATAATGTGCATATGGATTATATACTTACTAAATCAAATTATATCGCCTTATTGTAACGACTCGGTGCTTATGTTCTAGGCGATGAGTGTGCTCCTGATCGTTCACCTTGAACATGGTGAGGCTGCTCGTGCCTCAGTCAATATGCTACTTTGCTTTTTCCCATACGTGCACCAGTTATGACTCCCATTCTACGTCTCTTATTTTTAGCCTTTGAGCTGACCTTGTGAGTAGCTAGCGGCCTGAACTTAAATTGTTGCAAGAATTCCCAACAGGTTATCATCGTCGTCGTTACAGTCATGATGACTTTGCCCATCCGATTCGGTGATCTGCAGGCGATCAGGGGTCCCTTCTTCTTTGCCAATTTCCACCACCTTGTTTTCTTCGTCGAAGATTGTCTCAGCCTCGTTTATTATCACTCTTGGGGATTTGAGAACTGCAACACTCTTAATTGTACTTTAGTTTGAACTGTTTCATCTTTTTGTTACCATCATTCAAGTCGGAGAATACAGATTCACAAGGCCATGAAATGGCGGGCGTTGCCAAAAAAATCTCTTGCCATTAGATAGAGAATGGTAAAATATCTCTCTTGAATGTCATAAAAGGTGGCGTTATCCTAATCACCGTGCTTTCTTTCCTCCGAGAGAGACATGTCTTTATCTAGTCTGACCATCCAGACCTGTCACTTCAGAGAAAGCTTTCGCGCATACTCCTCGCCTCGTGATTTTCTTCAGTGAACTTACTAACAACTGGACACAGAAGCTCTTTTATACGAAAGGGGCAGTCGTTGAGGAGTCTTTCCCAAGCTGCTTCGAACATCTTGTCTACGTGACGTATGAAGTTTGCCATAAAAGTGCCTAAATATGCCTTAAATATTTCAAACCTATTAATTATATATTTCACAGAGCAAAATACATACCTAGTTGCTAATACATTTCGTGAAAAAAAAAAAAAATTTTCGTGATAATAGGCATGTTCATATTCATATTATTCGCAAATATAAATATAATATATTTTCTCAATTACTAAAAGCGCGCGAAAAACTTATTACCAGCTACACTGAAGTAGCGTGATCAATATCGCCTGAATAGAAGATAAATATATTCTGTATCTTGATATCTTTAGGAACCGTTTTCATAAGCGTTTGACCATAGCGCGGCTTGACGAATCATTAATGCAGCCTCTCGGAAAGTCTCTTCAGGTGACTTTTCCAATCCAGACTGGTTTGGAGTTCACTATGGTTTGGTCACACACATTTATGTCACGTCACGTGACAACGCCTACCAATCTTTTAAGAGGTCACATTTTTACAGTGATTGCCCAACAATCTTACTTATATATCATTGGGCGGTGCCCAGGAAGTCTCGAATCTTTCTGAATCCTTAGTTCAATCCTCGTTGAACTCTCAGCTGGTGTATGTGATTCGTGAACCTTCTCAGACAAGGGCTTCTCGTTTAATACAGGCCATCATTCGTTTTGAAGCGACTTCAACTATATACCCACCGTATTCCAATGTTCGCTTGTCAACATCTCATAATCACGAAATGTGTCGGCGACGTAAATCCTCCATTTATGAGTTGATTCCAACAGTATCCAGCCTTCAGAACACTTGGTAGCGCGGTCGCGCACCTTGTCTCTCTGTCTCTCTATGTTCAACGATCTAGCGTGACAAGAATTAGCTCAGGATAATAAGTGTCTTGGCTTTAAGTGATTCGCGGAAATGTAAAAGTTTGGGGACTCAGTTTTGGCTAGAATGCGTTATTACGTGGTCTTCCTCAAACAGGAAATCAGGCCTGGTGATTAAAGAACGTGGAAGGATTTCGTACTGAACTAATCGCAAAGAGTCAAGCAGTGAAAACTCTACCATGTGGCTCAGTGTTGTACCCTTTCATTCGAATTTCCTCTAATTTTGAACAATCACTTTAGCTACCTCAGTCACGATAAGGTACAAAAAGATACTTATACGCTACTCAGCCAATAGTCTAATGCGGTCTGCAACCACCAATAGACCAAGA
>JAKTUB010002162.1:0-11200 GCA_030556465.1 Metschnikowia picachoensis | reverse complement strand
TCGAATTGTATGGCCTCACTCACTGGGGTGCATGAAAATCTCGGTGCACTAAATCCCCGGAGTCATCGAACTTCAGGACGAAGATGATATATTATATTATGCGTAGTTAATATCCCACCCATAATACGATTTAATTAGTCTATAATATAATATTAATATCACCCAAAAGTATTATGGATAGTCATAATATCCCATGATATAGTCAATATCACCATGACTAACAACACTGGCGTAAGCCTAGAGACTTGTAGCATCATGTGGTTCTAATCATGTGATAGCTGTCTCGCCTCCTTCACGTGGTTTAATTAAAGCACCCCCTGAGGCTGTGCTTTAATGTAGTTATATGAAGTCCTATCTCCGTAATGCTTATTAATGATATATTAGATCTCACCCTTGAGTCTAATATACATACACCTATTCTTGACCTCTACACACTAACTTCATATACTAATCTCTTATGTTTGAGACTACTGAACCAGCAACTATCAAAGATCTTGTGGAACGCTTCCGTAAGTTTAGCTTCCGTCTGGAGGCCTATCCTATCAATGGGGATGGGGACTTCGTCTACCAGTTTGACGCTGCAGAAATCGCACCACAACACGTCTGACACTCCCTTAGTCTCACACAAATAGGAGTCAAGCTTAAAGGAACGGGCGTATAGCTGGATCTGAGGAAGAGGCTAGACTTCTACTGGATCTACGTTAGGAGTTAGTCAACGACCTTATCCCAGATCCATGCATACAACTGAATCACCTTGACTACCAAAAAAAGACTACCGAGTTGATAGGGCAAGCGGTAAGTCCCAACCCTGAAACCTCCTAAATCTGGCGGTCTCCTACCAAAACACATTTGTTTAAAGAAACAATTCGTATTAAAGAAACTTCACACCGCGCTCACACGGTCACGTGACTATACCAGATACACAGGCACCAAAATCCAAGGGTTGGTCTGGGGATCTCGGGAAGCGGTTCCTAGGCGGGTATCTGATATACTTGTGTATTGGTAGACCAAAAAACCGCCGGTCTTCCTAATTAAATTGAAGAAGGCTTCGGCCAAATATATAGGCGAGCGTTTCTACTGTACTGCATATTATTTCATAGCTGGCACGTGCATCAGGTCATGTGATTCGTGGACTCTGCTCGCCACTCAGTCAGTTTACCATCCAAAAGTGCAAGCTTCGTTCCTCATGGCCCAATGGTCAAGGCGTCTGGCTACGAAAGTAACCACTTCTGTTGGAACCAGAAGATTCCAGGTTCGACTCCTGGTGGGGAAGCTTTTTAGACATTTTTTTTGTTCCAATTGACTTAAGAGAAGAGAAAGAAAGTCCAAAATTTCAACCACCCAAAGCCGCGACCTGGTTGGTTGGCCAATTTTCAAAAAATAGATACATCACAAGTAATACACGATTCAAATCCTTGATTCACAGGAAGTCCAAAAGTTGCATATTGCATGTGATCTTTTTTTGCAGCACTGAATGTGAATGCTAGCATATCCCAATTTCAAAAAACTCAAACCCCAAATAGTTGATTCTTTTTGATGCTTCGACATCTATTTATTGCACTCAGGCTGTGCTCGCGTAAGGCCCATACTAAGCAAGACATTGAGCAGGCCAAAAAATGGCTTGTTGATTTCATGCCTGGCAAAATCCCACGGAACGACTTTTCTATACTGTACAGCCGATCGCTGGGTCCTGGCGGGCAAAAAGTCAACAAAACATCGTCTAAGGCCACGATTTCTCTAGAACCGTATCAATGGCTCAACCAGAAAGTATGTGGGTGGATGCCCAAGGCTGTAATCGGACAAATGCGGGAGAAACCGTTGCGGTATCAAACAAAAGCAGGGGGTATTCTCATACAAAGCGACACATCCCGAAACAGAGACGTCAACACCGACGAATGTTTTCGTAAACTCCTACAAGAGATCAAACTGCAGGTATACTTCGAAGACGAAGCGTCCGAAGAGGATAAGAAGAAATGGCAAAAACTCGCTGCGCAGCAAAAGGAGTGGCGCTTGCAGGAGAAGAAACGAAACAGCGAAAGAAAACGATCCAGGAGCAAGAAGTTCGATATCTAAACCAGTTTAAAGGAATGTGTATATCATGCAATTGTCATTTCAAGCTCAAGAACTTGGGGTGTTATTCACTACAGAGAATTTTAACGGCATACTAAGACAATTTCTGTGCATTTACTGGATGATAAAGTGCCGAAATCTGGTCATTTGTATGGTTTCCATCACGCCTCGGTTTCCTGCGCAATGTGCCTAGCTTTTTCTGTGCCTCCAGTGCCTCCAGTGCAGCCAGTGACAATATCGGAATTGCTCTAGATCAGGTTGTCGTGAACCTTCTTGAACTCCTCCGCCACAAGCTCCGGGGCGGTGATCCTTGAGCTGCTTGTGGATCTTCACCCAAGACAAATCCTCCAAGGTCTTATTCACTGTTTTATTCAGCAACTCAGAGATGAGGTTGACCCTGTTGGACGCACCAGGCCGACTTCGCTGGTCAAATCTGACTAATTCTTGCACAGAGGCTGTCACAGCCTTGCGAAACATTCTCGCAATGGCATCTGCGCTATCTTTCAGGTAGATTTACGATACCCGTGCGATTACGAGACTAAGAACGAATATGGCCATCCAGAAATTTCATTTTGTGGACAATTATCAGTATATTTCTTTAAATGACTCGAATTAGTCTCGCTCGCCGAACTCTGATAGCATGTTCATCGAATCGATACCGATGCATTCTTTGATGTCACTATAAGTTGAGCTTGAAACACAATTTGACACAAGCACACGGGGGAACATGTCTTCGTGTTTTCGTGAGCCTTTTTGAGCCTTTTGAGCGTTTTTAAGACTTTTTGAGACATTTTTCTTCGTTTTCACGAATTAACTAAGCTGTGCATGCAGAAAATAAGCATTTTAGGTATATGCTTAGTCTTGAACAACTTTATGGCTATTCTTCTTCGAATTTTGAGAGTGGAGTTCCGTGATCAACCAATGACTTCACACATTCAAACTCATCCTTCAATGGTAAGGAAAAGGCTCAGCCCTGGCCCTGGCCCGCATATTGGCCATGCCCAAATATTCGTACATTCAGCGTACATGGCGTATACGCATCGTGTACAATTTGTTTTGAAAAACAAAAAAAAAAAAAACGAAAAACATAACGCTATTCATGATGGTACATAACCAAGTGCGGCGGGGTTGTTTTGTATGTGACCGCGAAATTTCGAGCTTTTTACTCCTTTATCCATACCTATCTGGCATGAAGTTTTATGAGAACTAGCCGGAATCTTGAGATTATATGGAACAGCGAGACTCAAAATGCATGAAACAACAACTTGCTTCAGCCTCGTGTTGTTAATCTGAACTGTGGCCCTCTTCCTTACTTGAGCGGTCAATGCTGCATAATCTCGTACTGATGTATTTTTTTTTTGAGTTTTTTTGATGAATAGATCCGGTTAAGGACTGCGAGCTAGAATTGCTTACCTCGATCTCCACAAAACCAGTGATATTTTGCAAGAAAATATCTGGATACTTGAGATGATTCAAGTTAATTCTGACGAAGTCTAGAAGATTCACACCGCCACGATCATCGAAAAACTTGACTAGATCTTTCGCAAAGGAGTCTGTTGCGCGAGAAAAAGCTCGTCCAACCCCCCTTTTTCACAAGCCACGCGCTTCACGACGCCTTGAAGTTACTAAAATTCCACCCGGTCTTCAAAAATTGTTTTGTTCTAGTTCTGTTTGTTGGCATAGGAGCAACATTCGAGTGGTGCGAGGAACCGGATCTAACGACATCGGCGACTTACAAGACGTTGAAGATGAGGGAAAGAAAGCGCCTGGAGGTCCGAATAGAGAAACGCTCACTGGGTGAGAGCGAAATATAGTGTGCTAACAACAGTAATTTGCAAAAACGAAAAAAAAGCTGGAAGAAGAGAGCGAAGCAAGGTCTTGGATACTACACACAGTTTACCAGATTCTAACGATGTAGACTTGAGCGATATACAATTGAACGATGCAGAGTTGAACGATGCAGAGTTGAACCCTGCAGAGCTAACCGAAGCTGAGCTAACCGATGCAGAGACTCTAAATTCAAGACATACAGTAGAGCTGATCGGGTTAGGATATATTGATACCAGGCTCAAGGAAGTTCCCAAACTAGACGGCGATCTGGAACATCTCCGATTCAAGTGAAAACAAAGACATCGACTATAGTACTAGTTTTAGAGCAAGATATGATACTTTTGGATTTGATTGAGAAGAGTCATGCTTTACGAAATTTCTGACGGAATGATAGCTGAACAGGTGTTTCTGGGCGGAGATAAGGCATGGTCGGACCACACAAGAGTATATTTACTCCCTGAAAAAGTGCAGGTAGGAGTGTATGTTGAACCATGCCAAATTATCTGGATATTATTTCAAATTATCTGGAAATCATTTCAAATTATCTGGAAATCATCTTAAATTATCTCTGATAGGAGATACAGAAAAAACTTATTTCTAGATAGTTATTTCTGGTCTTATCTGAGTGAGACTTCAGGTGGACACCTCTAATTCCGATGAGATTTCACTCCGTCAAAAGCCCAATCAGACTGGTTGAAACAAGAAAACCACAAACAAATCCAGAGATCGAAAACTACTAAATTTCAATCCCAATTTCAATACTAAACTATGATGATGATATTGTCGACCAAATTCTCAAGCCTTCATTAAAATAAATATTGCGCGCACTCGATCGACATCGCTCAGCCATTCACAGTAGGCACCACGAAAAGCAACAGCGTTTTTTATCCAGCGTCTGAAAAATCATAGATTCATCCAAAATGTCGCTTGAAGAGTCGATAGATAAAATAAGTATTTTCATTGGGGAATTTGTCGATAGAGTCTTGCCAGAATCCACTCCAGAAGATGCATTGCCCATTGCTCTGGTATATACAAATACCCAGTACATTGAGCATTTGACATCCCTCAAAAACAGACTAAAATCGGAAGTTTTTCTGCAAATGAAAGCAGACTTTCTTGCCGAAGACAACCAAGATGCCAGCGAGGATACGCATGCTGCAATTGCGGCGTTTAATGGCTCTGTTGGCCAGCAGTCACGTGAGTTTGTTTTACAGATGGGGTTTACGAAGTATAGTGACCTGATATTGCACCAAGTGCGCCAAAAACGACGGGATAGTCCACAGAATGAGACCAGGTTCAAGCAGGTCTCGATACAGTCGGCCCAATTGCCGCTAATAGCCACTTTGTGCACCGTCATCGATGCTCTCATGTCACTTTCGACTGATGAGGAATATGAATCACTGAAGCGCATTTTTTACGCGATTTTGCAGCACATTCTGGAATCCTTGGCCTCTTACATAGATTGCATTGGCGTCTTCTGGTACTTCGTCGAATCACGAGCTCAGCGCATGCGTGAAACCGTCTTCAGTCCCGAAATTACGCTGAACAGAATTGCGGTCTTGAGTTTGTGCAATGGCTTGACAGACCGTGTTTACAAACGTGGGAATAAAGTGCGGCTCGATTCTTATGCAAAGGATCTGTTCAACGATGTATTCCAAGCGCGTGTGCGAGTGTTTTTGGCGGGGTTGCTTCATTTTGATGATTCCACCGGACTTAACAAATATTTCACAATAGCCAACCGCAAAAACCGCGAGCCAGGCTTGAAAGGCGTCAAGTTCGGTGATCGCCAGCTACTCGCAGACGTGTTGAGCTTCTACAAGGTTTTGCGGGACCCATATTCGCTCTTGAAAGAACCAAAACGACTTAATTTGCAGGCAGATTCGCTACTCAAGTTGCATGCCTACTTGATGGACGAGGAGATTAAGTATCTGAAACGGAACCCGGCAAGAAACACATATGCTTTTAGGGAACTGTTAACGGAAGAGAAACTGGAGCGTCTCAAGACAAAATATGCCGATATCGAGTTTTTCCCCGAACAATACTGGCTTTCGCCGTTCCAAGAACCTGGCGCCGATTTTGACGCGGCTTTAGCGGACGATCAGGATAGAGCACAAAAACGGTTCGACTCCTCCAAGTTCCGTAAGCTTTTGATTCTTCAGATTTACCTTGTGAGCTGTTTCTTTTATGAACTTCAGGCAAGCAGAAAAAAGCTGTTCTTGCAAAATATTGGTGCCCTCCCCACAACAAAGCATATCATTGAAAGTTATACTCACGAAACGATAGTGCCCCGGTTTTTGAAGATAAAACGCGATACTTTGCAGCTAGTGAAGCTATGGGACTCTCAGTGGGCACTCACACTCCATCAGTTGGCGCTATCTGAGGAGTATTGGTGGGCCTGGCTCATATATGGGAAACTGAAGGATGGCAGGCCCCTTTTAGCCGCCAGAACGTTGACACAGGCGGATATTTCTGCCACAGAAAAAAAGTTCGAAAACTACAACCCTGAGAAGACCAAACGGTACTTCAATTCTCACGCCACGCCGCAATTGTCCCGTCAAATGAAGGCAAAAACAGGGCTCGCGCTTTTGAAGCGGCAGGGTGATGGTACCAAAGACTACGCCCTGGAAATCAAGGAATTGACCGCAAAAATTGACCACGAGTCAGACAAAGAGAAACGCCGTGACTTAATGGAGGAAAAAACCGTCTTGATCTGGAAACAGACGCGTGCTTTGCGCGAGTCGCTGTGGATCACTTTGAATAACCATTTAGACCCTGCTGACCTTGATAATGAGGATGAGGAAGACGAAGAGGAAGAAGTCGAGAAAGAGAAGAAATCGACTTCATCTGAAGATAAAATGGAAATGGACATTGACGAAAACCGGAACCCGGAGGAGAACGAGTTACCGCCAAAAGAGAAGAATGAATCTAGTGGAGATCCCTCCGAACCGAAGAATGACAAAACACTGGGAAATGGTAATGGCACGCTCAACACTCCCGAAAAAGACCAACAGAGTATTGGCAAACTTGCTAGGGATCACGTGGCGGAAACAAGAGTGCAGCAGTTATCAGCAACTCCAGACAAAAGCATTGGTGAAATTGCGGGTAAAGCTGGTGCCGAGACGCGTAAGCGCGAGCGTTCGCCTGAGAGTGAGACCGCGGCCCCAGGTACAAAAAAAGGTAGGACCGGCGAAGCAGAAAAAGACAACTAAAGCGTGCCCTAAAATTGCCCCTCAAAGATCAGCAAATCGGACAGGTTTAGGTTCGATCCAGAAACCAAAGCGATATCTCAAAATAATTGACCCCTTGAAATCAATTGACCCCTTGAAATCAATTGCTAGCGCTTTGCGTAGTGTAGTGCAGTGAAGTGAAATCGTTCGTAACGAGGAATGGGACTAAAAACGCACGTAATTACGCGCGGAGGCATAGTAATTACGCACGTACTTCACAAAATAAACTAGTTACTCACGTAATCGTAACAGAAGGTAAAAAAATATATATCTATAGACAAAAAACATCGCATATGTCTGCTCCAAAAAATAAAAAACTAGCTGTCTTTACAAAGTCATCTCGTCGTCCTCGGTGGCTTCATCGTCATCAGATGCATCATTGATCTCCCAACCGGTAATCTCCTCCCCGAAACCGACTTTTTCGAAAACATTGGTCAAGTCCAAGATATCTGACTCGTCCGTCACGATATCACTAGACTTCAAAACGCCAACATTTTGATCGTGCTTGGATGTAACCGATTTCTCTTCTTTTTTACGATATCGGTTACCCGAGAAAAAAGAGCCTCGGAAGGCGCTGACATAGCCGGAATGGCTAAATAGTCTCTCGCGATTCGATACATGATCGGATCAAATTCTCTTCGGTCCTTGTGATACATCACGATGTTGAGACACTGGCGTGTTCGATTCCTTTCGAGATAGGCAACGACTTCATGCACATATTCCGCATCGATCTCGGATTCAAGATAATAGTCAGTATCGCTTTCTTGAACATGACTAGATTGACACAGAGAAGTTGTATGACTACTTCCAGTCACTCTCGACCCATACTTGGAATATGTTACCAAATCTTTCTCGAACTCCTCCGCGTAACGGCTGAATACATCATAAAAGTAGGATTCGATTTCATCGACGGCAGACTGGGACCTGTCTCGCCAAGAGACACACAGTCATGTTCACAATGAAGCCGTCTACAAACGCGGTGAATTTAAACCTTACCTCGTCAAAAGGCTTAGAACACAAAGAATGCCGCATTGTTCTGTATTTGGATTAAATGAAATGAGCTCGCAAAGAAGCCTGCCTGATACTACTAAGACGCTAAGACGTTTGGGGTATTGATGTTGTAAGAATATAGCCACTTGTGTGCCCCTAACCTAAGAAATACTCTTCCCCCTCCCCGTCCTTATAAAGCCCGTGAGATCAAAATTTGGCAGGGCTACGACCAAGACATATTCTGGGGCGTCAAGTAATTACTAGTTACCCCGTGAGCGTGACAAGTAATCGTAAGAGAGTTCGGCCAAATTTTTTATGCGTGGTTACGTGCCTAAGTGCAACACCACAAAAAAACCGATTCTCACAACACTGACTTGAGGTATTTTCCCGGTTAGGCCTCAGGTTCTCGCAAGTGTCCAGAATTTTTTCGGAAACCTATTGAATTGGAGAGCGTCTTCTGCTCGAGTTTCTTTTCTTTTTCTTTTCCTTTTTTTTTCTTTTCCTTCATTACTTCCTAGGCTATGATTCTCGTTTCATACCTATTATCTCGAAAAACAGTGTTCTCCAAGAATTTCTGAGCCCAATAACAAGAATAAGCTAAATACTAACCTCTGTTTTGTGACACCAAGTCTGTTATATGACATCAAGCAGGTCTTGTGACACCGCGCATCTGTCGTGGCTGTTGTATTCCATTTCATAAACGATGTATGTATATCAAGAAAGCTTGATGCTGGAGCGCCCCGGTCGTTTATTACCAAGTCTCACGTTGATCCCTTTTTGGTACAAGCCAGTGAAATTATGGTGAGAGGTTTTTTTTGCTCGGAACTTGTTAAATTTTCGTTAAAGCTTTACAAGTCCTTTTATTCAAATATACAGAGTGGGAGCATCGGTTTGTCTGCTTTTTAACCACATATCATGATCACGTGCTCCGACGTTTTTGCAGCCGCGCTGCTCTGATCTACAACTGCCATTGATGTTTTCATTTTGTTTTTATTTCTGAAGTATTGTTATTTAAATCAGAAGTAACTATGTAATTTTCACCACCAAAAAGCGATTAGGCAATGACACAAGAGGAGTACCAGCCAGTCTTGGTGGTCGCAGTCAACCAATTGTCCTTGCTAGGGGCAGAAGTGTTCTTAGTGTTTGAGGATTGAGGGGCGGCCATTGTTGAAAAATACAAGTGTTTAAGTTTAATGATGAAATAAAACTGATACAGATGGCGGAAACTACTGACATTTATATCAGTCTCGTGGCTGTCAGAAGGTGAGAACATCCCATTGGGAATTTTCTTCTCTGCGCGTGGAACGTCAGATTATATTACCCTTTTGAATCACGACAATGAAGTTCGGAGTTAGACCCGCTTTTAAGCAAGAGTACATGCGCCCAAAAGAAACCTTTCAATGCAGGGTTATGTATAAATTTATAATAAGAGTTAATCTTTCCACAACCGGCATAAACGCCTCAACTTGAAACAATTGGCGTCATTAAGTATGACGCGACCGCTTTTCGATTTTACGTAATGAAGGCATGACGTTGCCTTGCGGGAGTCACGTATCTTCTAACCAACAAATTCAGGAATTTTCACGCGATGGATATTGGTCGTGGAATATTATATTTACAGAGAAATAAATATGATTTTCCAAGTCTTTTTTCTCGAAATTGGAAGTTTTCGCAATGTCAAGTTCATGCACATTATAACTCATGATCGAAAACGAAGTATTTTCCCTTGAAGTAATCTTAAAATCCATAGTCTTTTTTGAGCACTGTTTCGATTTCAGATCCGGGAAGAATTGTGAAAAGCGACTGTTCCCATATGGCTTCCAACAAGCAAAGCCAACAAAAAGAGGCAGCGAAAACTGGATTTATATCTGGCAACTCTTGACCGAATAAGTGGCTCGATGAAATCGAAGTCGATGACTATCAAATTGGAGAGATCAATGAAGTCAAGATCGTGAAACAAGTGTATATTGTCACACCGGTCTTCACATCTTAGAACGTGCCTCGAACTTGCGAGGCTGTACTGCCGATCCAGAGGATAAAAGTGATGGGAAAGGAAAAACCCCCGTCGAGAAATCTTTGCTTTTCGACTATGTGCTAGGGCTTCGCGATACAGTATTTTGTGCCCTTATCACCACTGCTATTGAATTACTTCTAGAAATTTATCACATAAACGGGGGCCTGTCCCATCACACGCTGATGCATGTGTTTTTTTTTCTTTAAAGATATATCACATTATAGGACGCTCTCGTTAGAGTATGGCAGGCACACCCAAACAAGCGCAAAAACTATACAACATACAGTAAAAACCTATAATAGATCGCAACTTCACCCCAAGCACCGTTTGGCGACACGAGATCTCTCATCGGAAATGAATCCGCTTTGAGACCTCTACCCAGAATGAACTCAACTAATCAGACTTATCAGACTGTCATCGGCCCATGGGCTTGGTAGATATAAATTTTTTGTTATAAGGGGAAAAAAAGATTGCAACACCTAAATTTCGCATATGGTCTCCCACTACACTACTCAGTTAGGCCCTAGAAAGCTTAACTAACGTTGATCGGACGGGAAACAGTGTGATCTTCCTGGAATGGTCGCAACCGAAAGTGTCATGGATGAAACCGGCCAAGCTGTTGGCCTGGTCAAGTGATAAGTATCACGTGCTAAGATGCTAGGTTGTATGCAGTCCTAGTCGCACTAGGGTTTATCTTGAAGAGTTCTCACCAGTAATATTATAAGGAACTAGCGGTTATTTAGATAGAAGTCAATATACAATCAGTTAGACATCCGCCTGGTAACCGCTTACCGAGATCCCCAGACTATCCCTTGCACTTGATAGCGCTCAGCCTAACAATGAGTGACACCGACCGCCTTTCCCGCTTTCGCATCGGCCAGACCGCGTCGCAGATTACCACCTTCACTGGCTCTCGCTTCCCCCTGGATATTTCCAACTATATCGAAGCCGTCCGCGATCGTTTGGAAGGTAACTATGAGGAGCAGCGTGCTCTCATCTCCATGCTGATGGCAGGAACAGCCAAAACGTGGCTTAATAAGCTCAAGGCCACCCCCGCCTGGATGCTGAT
>JAKTUB010002161.1:0-16154 GCA_030556465.1 Metschnikowia picachoensis | reverse complement strand
CAGTACCCGGATCGATAGCAATTCGACCACTGGCGACAGTATGAACAACTTCCTCCTGACTTTATCGTTAAATTCCCGGTTTAGATCTTTTTCCCATACTGATATGCTTAACCTTTGTTTTTGTTATTTCATGACTTTTTAAAACAAGATCATTGTAAACAGCATATGGAGCGAAATGCTCAGAACCTGTAAAAGTCATCGTCTCAGGATTTTCGGGGAGTCGTGTGACCCGCTTACGTTTTTGACGCCTTGATACAAGTGAAACGCCCTTTGAAAGCGTTCCTGGGTGCGAGGTAGCTGTCGTTCATGGTAAAAACAGTGACATACAATGAACCGATGAACGCGTTGATGAACGCATGTACCTGAGAGATTTGGCCACCCGGAAGAGAACGTGAATAATTGAAAGGGCCACTTAAAATGTGATAAGCCGCAAAAAAGCGGGGCTTCTCTTTCTTTTGACTCTATCCAATGATGCATGGACATGCTAGATGTTTCCATCGAAGAAAATCTCACGAATCAACTGAACCGGTATGTCGGTTGTGACCAGTCCATACATGCACATTACAATGCCTATTTATTCACCCGAGTACCCTAGCATCCAACTTGTAAATACACGAGGTAGCGGACAATACATGAAATAATACGATTATGATCATTAATGCCTGTGTGAACTTCGGTACAATCTGTAAAATGGGTGAACAGGAAATAACCCCATCAGGGTATCCCATGAGCACATGTTGCCCCTCGAACTGAGAAGTAAGCTATTTTCGGGCGTACAATGCCGAGTGTGCTAGAAATGTCAAAATTGGTCGAGTATGAATTTTACTAATGTCACACTACTCAATTTCGTAGTGTGATTATTGGTTCTTAATCGCACAACCCATTGGACCATTCGATGACTGCCTCAACCATAAGCAAATTAAAAGAGAGCCTCTCTTATTTTTGATAACTGAGCTAAAGGTTCAATTTACATTGTTCTTTGCAAGCAATTGCCCCAAAGTCCATCTTGGTGTATACATACTTGAGATTTCCACTCAAGTGGTATGAATAATAGAAGAAAATTCATCAAAGTATCTACAACTACATCCATCAACACAAACCTCACCTCACTGCCCACATTGGAAAATAAGTGTAACCTCCCAGTACCTTCAGAAGTTAAATCGGCCCAGGTTAAATTCCATTGCCTCCTTCAAAATGTCAGATAGTAAATCGATTTTATTTTGCGTAATCTCATTTATTTTTTGCGTAAATTAGAGAATACTGACTACTCAAAAAATCGTTTTGGTATTACTAAAAACAGCGTATTCGTAAGGTGTTCCATTGAGGCAAGTAATGTGTGCTTGCCAAGCAATGCACCTTCTATTGTTAAGGCCAGCGTGGCAGGCCACATATGAACAATGGAAAGGCAGACTTAATTGTCTGCCTTGACTATCTAAATGTTGGCTCTCCCACCAAGTGGATTAGAGAGCCAGACTGGTTACATCGAAGATCTACATACTAAATATATCGTCAGATACCTTACTACAGACCTCAAACGATATTTAGAACCTGACAGTATTGTGTATTGACGTTTTCGTAATTTCACCACGAAAAATCGTAATGGTAATACGTTTAACGGTTATTCAGGGGTCATCACCACGTAATTCGTAAAGTTTCGTATTATGTATCGTAATGCGCAACATTGGTCTATATCATACACGTGAATCTCGAAAAAGACCAATGTTAGTTTTAAAAAACTTCAAAAAAAAAGCAGGAAAAAACACAACCAGACAAAGCTTTCACATTATATCAAATTGACTCAAGTGTGGCATGTGCTGTATTTGTCGACCATCTATGAAGCCCGGTTTATGCCTGTACGGCGAGCAGCTTGAAACGAGAATACTATTAACAAGAAGCCATCTGCAAATAAGACTTCCTGGCCGAATTTCGGCAAATGAAAAAAAATTCAGAGCATATACGAGGAGAAAAAAACAAAAACCAAAGGCAAAAAAAGATTAATAGCTATTTTCGGTCGTTTTCTATATACTCTCACTCCAAAACGCCTATTCATGTCTTTTGGTCACGTGACCATAGCCACGACACGTCTACATCACTCGTATCAGAATGAGAATACCACTACACCAGACACGGCCAACCACTCAATTGCCTAGCGGGAAGTAATAAGCGTATATCCCTCAATAGAGCTCAAAAACCACCCTCCAAAACGGTAGTCACCCATACAGAATGTCGCTATTACAAGGGTCTGTTTTAATTGCCGCCTGTGGCCTTTTGCGAGTCCATAGCCCGCTACATACGGCGGTGGCTTTTGGCCTCACAGGATATGCCGTGACGGCATATTTGATTCCCAAATTGGGACCCAGCTTCATGAAAGTGGGGTTGAAAGGTAAAGATATGCTGAAACATGGCCCAGTTGAGCCGATCCCGGAGAGTATGGGCGTCGTCCCGGCGGTTACATATATGGTACTATTAGTGACGATAATTCCGTTTGTTTTCTTCAAATACTTGGTTTCCTTTGCAGCCATGGCAAACGAGGAGGATTTGTGGGCAAACTACAACGCGCAGTACGCGTCGGTGGAGAATTATAACCTTTTTCCTCACAACAAGTTGGCCGAATACTTGAGCGGCGCGTTGTGTCTCATGTGCACGCTTCTCCTCGGCTTTTTCGACGATTTGTTCGATATCCGCTGGCGGCACAAGTTCTTTTTGCCCGCAGTTGCCTCGCTCCCGTTGTTGATCGTTTACTACGTGAATTTCAGCGTCACTTCCATCGTGGTGCCGCTGTTTGTCACGAGGCACGTATGGGGCGAGAGATTACTCGAGGGGCTGACTTTTTTCTTCAAATGGGCCAATAGTGTGGTCACGTGGGCCACAGGGCTCTCTTTCACGACGCTAGCCGCCGACTACGAGGTGTCTGCCGTGCTGGCGCCAAAATTACTCGATTTGGGGATCTTTTATTATGCGTACATGCTGGCGTTGTCCATATTTGCGCCCAACTCAATCAACATTTTGGCGGGCATAAATGGTCTCGAGGTGGGCCAGTCAATTGTCTTGGCGGTGATTTTTCTTATTAACGATATGTGTTATTTGATGACACCTTCAATTTCGCTGGCTGCGTACGACTCACACATGCTCTCAGCGATATTCGTAATTCCGTTCTTGGGCGTGTCCATAGGCCTTTGGCAGTATAACTCCTATCCTGCCAAAGTTTTTGTGGGCGACACATATTGTTATTTCAGCGGCATGGTTTTTGCGATTGTGGGGATTTTGGGCCACTTTTCCAAAACCTTGTTGATCTTTTTGTTGCCGCAGATTGCGAACTTCGTCTTTTCGGTGCCACAGTTGTTCAACGTCGTGCCTTGTCCAAGACACAGGCTCCCCAAGTTCGATGAGAAAACTGGGTTGATGAATGTGAGCTATGGCGTATTGACGAAAAAGAGCAAAGTCAGCACGGTCTTTTTGACGACCTTGGCAGCCTTTGGCTTGGTGAAGTTGGAGAGAAACGAAAAGAGCGAGATCGAGAGATTTTCGAACTTGACTCTCATAAACTTGGTCTTGGTGTGGTTTGGGCCAATGCGCGAGGATAAACTTTGCTTTCTTCTCCTCTTTATACAACTCTCAGTTGGTATTGGCATGCTTGTGGTCCGACACACTGTTGGGCCGTGGTTGTTTGGATACGACAACTTATCCTGGGGCGCAAAATAATTGGGCTTTGCACTTTTGATTGCCAATCTAGGAGAATCCCTCTCACACGGGAAAGTTTTTATTTTCCATTTGTTGATGACGAGAGGTCGACTTTGAAGTTACTGATCCAGTTGTACTTCTATCAGACCCTCCACAAGGCGCGTCAAAAATTGGCCAGACATGAATGTTTGCTTTAATCAAAAATTAGCCTATTCAGGCCCAATGCCTGTACTTTTTTTTGACCCACGCCGTCTTTGAGATAGTCTTGCTAGCACTCTGAGTGTATTGTCTGCCTGCGAAAAATACTTCTTGAGCTTTTGGTTCAAACCTGGAGGCACGTACGCCAACTTTGTGTATGGGTCTTTCCGTACTTTAAAGTGCTGTATCTGGACAGAAGCTATCTCACCGTAGCCTGCAAATAGCGGATCCCACCCCTTACGAGTCACGCAAATGCAAAAGTCGAATATCGGGCTGAGTCAAGCAACGCAAAAGGTGTTGGCCGAGGTCGCTCTCACCATCCAAAAATGAAGGTCCTGGACCAGATCCAGCATGGCTCGAAACATGCACTTGGCAAACCTCAAGTCGTCAGTGATCTTTTTATTCTCCTTCGACTCCTGCGTCGAGACGAATGTTCCATCGTTTGACTAGTGCCTCATAATCTCCTCTCTGCGCAATTGGAACATATGTGTCAATGTTTGTTTCATTCATGTAACTTTCAATTCCGAAGCGAATGAATCCAAGCGATTGTCTGACTCAAGAGATTTGATTTCCGCCCTGATCCACACAAAATGGACTCATATTAAATGTGAATCCATCGAACAAACAACCTTGTTAGAATAACGGGCCAAAACAGGCGGGAGCACGATATATTCCACACAAAAAATACTCGCTCTCATCGCAAATGATCAGTTTCTGTATTGATGAACCAAGAGAGAGCTTCCGAGAAACATCTCGCTGGCTGTGATAATTAGTTGACTTGGGGTATAGGAGCAAAACGGAGTGGGCTGGATTTTGACCTGCGTCCTCCATTGAACCCTACACGGGGCAAATTTAGTGGTTATCTGGAGTCTATGATTGTCAACAATGGGCCGCCAGTAATATTTGAAGGGTGAAATTCAAACGGTAGATGACACCTGTTGTATCATTCAAAGCAGTCCATACATACGGCAGAAGGCTCAGACAATCCATTTTTATGACTATCAATATACTCTGAAGATATGTCTGTGATAAAGAACCAGAAATCTGTAAAATGATTCACCTGTGAAATTGTAGTTTCCCCCACCTCAATGCTACATGTGCACAATGGCGCCAGCGGGCACAGTTATGATATTTTCTTTATGCGGAATAACGGAATTCTTGAAACATCCAAAGCCAGATATTCATGCAGATGCTCTTGAAAACTAAATATTGATTTCCTCAGGCGCCGTCTTGTTTTTTGATCCACTCCGTGACCTCCGTCGTCTATGGCTATTGCAAAAGCTGTGAAGGTGTGCCCAAATCCCAATTTATTCAAATATGGCCATGTTCGGTAAACTTTTTTGTTTCCAACAGTATGAGCAATAACAGTGTGAGCAATAGAAGAGTATTCCAAGCGAATCAGAATCTAGGTCACATTCCGCCCTATAAATAAGGGCGGCTGGGGCTTTATATATTATCAAATATGGTTTTTTGTAAAGGGCTAGCCAAGCAATTCTTGCCTCCAGTCACTAATTAGATATATCAAGCAAAATAGAAGGTAAATTCACCATTTCTGGCACCCAAAGCCACCTGTGAAAAGAAGATAACTGATCAAGGCCATGCGAATAGAGACAGTAGCACATGCTTGGGCCGTCCAGCATATGAAATTTATATTAGTACGCCCTTATGTGCCACCTTGCTACCCAAATTTGTCGTTCCTGAAGAAGTAGGTGGGATATTTGCATTGAGGAAGAGAACAATATTTTGAATATAAAGCCTAGCGAGACTGTTCCCAGACACAGAATATTCTTATCAGGCCAAATGGGATGCTTTTTTTTTGAATATTGCCGCTACATAGTTCATTATCACGAACTTTTAAAAAATTAAACACTCCTTGGGGGTTTATAGTACGAAGCTTTCCAGTAAACAGCCCCCCGGCAAAGACACATAGAGCGGCAGAAAGATTCGCTATTAGTTATAGTCGAGATCCCTAGAGTATAAAGGTTTTGAATTGAAGAAAACTCAAGTAGAAAAAAAAGAATTGTCTCCAGATTGGGTTTTCTGTTTCTCGTAAACCGAACTGTCTGTAGATCATATTGATCGGCAAGCGACGGACGGACGCTCAGTTTTCACTTTATGCCCAATGCGGCCGCGCATCACGTGATCTGCAGCTCAGTAATCCTGCGCATCTCGCAAAAGAAAAAAAAAAATTCATCTCCACCTTTAAACCGTTCAGACAAGCATAGATCAGCCAGCATGGATATCGCCAAGCCCGTTGGGTCTGAGGTCAGCTCGGTCGATTTCGGCGTGCTCACGACTGAAGAGATCCGCAAGTTGTCGGCCAAGCAAATCACGAATCCAGTTGTGTTTGACACTTTAGGCCACACGGTTAATAATGGTCTCTACGATTTAGCATTGGGTGCTTTTCTCAGAAACTTGTGTACCACATGTGGCCTCGACGAGCGATTCTGCCCAGGTCACCAGGGCCACATCGAGTTGCCCGTGCCGGTATATAACCCGTTGTTTTTCAACCAGCTCTACACGTATTTGCGCCTGTCGTGTCTTTACTGTCACCATCTTAAATTGAGTGAATTGGAGGTGCACATGTTCACGTGCAAATTGCGCTTGATCCAGTACGGCTTGCTTTTGGAGGCACAGGAGTTTGAGAATATGGTGGCCAAGGACACTGCCGACGAGGAAAAACAGATTGAGCCAGAGGCGAAACAGATGTTGATTGAAAAACGCACGAAATTCGTTGATTTCGCCATAGCCGCCGCCTTGGAGGAGGGCCGTACGCTGGAAAAGGGGTTGGTTACTGAAATTGTGGGCGAGGAGCGCAAACGCACGATCCACCTTTTTTACGCGCGCATTCTTACGCGCCCTAAATGTGACCGTTGTGGCATGGTCTCGCCTACGTTCCGTAAGGATGGGTTTGTCAAGATTTTTGAGAACTCGTTACGCGAGAAACAGATTCTGGAGAATCGCATCAAGGGGCTTACCCGCCCAGATATGCTTCGGAAATCTGGGACGGCTACTCCAGCGACTAGTGTGCCCTCGATTAAACCCGCACAAGGGTCAAAGTACATCCTTTCGACCGAGGTGCGCAACATTTTGCGTGCGGTTTTCGCCAACGAGCAGCGCGTCATGCAAGTGGTGTTTCACTCGCGGCCGCAGCTGCAGGGCTACGTCAGCGCCGACATGTTTTTCTTGCAGGCGTTGATCGTGCCACCCACGCGATTCCGTTTGCCCTCGAAGTTGGGTGACGAAATCCACGAAAACACCCAAAATGAGCTTTTGTCCGCGGTGTTGAAAACTTCGCTTTTGATCAAGGACTTGAATGATCAAATCGCTGGTCATCACAGCAAGGAAAAGGCATCGAGCGCTGAGGCCCGCAAAGTCTTGTTCAACCGCTTGATGAATGCGTTTGTCACGATCCAGAATGACGTCAATGCGTTCATTGATGCGTCCAAGAACCAGAACGCGGCCGCGGGAAAAATTCCAATTCCCGGTGTCAAGCAGGCGTTGGAGAAGAAGGAGGGTTTGTTCCGGAAACATATGATGGGAAAGCGTGTCAATTACGCAGCGCGGTCGGTGATCTCTCCCGATCCTAACTTGGAGACCAACGAGATCGGTGTGCCACCCGTGTTCGCAGTCAAATTGACCTATCCTGAACCCGTAACCGCTTATAACGTAGCGGAATTGCGCCAGGCAGTAATCAACGGGCCAAACAAATGGCCGGGCGCGACGCAAGTTCAGAACGAGGATGGCCACATGGTAAGCTTGTTGGAGATGACCACGGAGCAGCGTAAGGCCGTGGCCAATCAACTCTTGACCCCTTCCAATGGCGCGTCAGTTGTCAACAAGAAGGTCTACCGCCACATCAAGAATAAGGACGTCGTCATTATGAATAGACAGCCCACGTTGCATAAGGCGTCCATGATGGGCCACAAGGTACGTGTGTTGCCCGGCGAGAAGACCTTGCGTTTGCATTACGCCAACACTGGTGCTTACAACGCCGATTTTGACGGTGATGAGATGAATATGCACTTCCCACAAAACGAGAATGCCAGGGCCGAGGCGCTCAACTTAGCCAATACCGACCTGCAGTACTTGACGCCCACGTCGGGTGCTCCTTTGAGAGGTTTGATCCAGGATCATATCAGTGCAGGTGTATGGTTGACCAGTAAGGATACGTTCTTCAACAGGGAAACATACCAGCAGCTTGTGTACGGATGCATTCGCCCAGAGGATGGCCACACGAACGGCGCGGCACGCATCGCCACGGTGCCACCAACGGTGCTCAAGCCTGAACCATTGTGGACGGGTAAACAAGTGATCACCACGATCTTGCTAAACATCAAGCCGCGCGGCGTTGCGGGCGTCAACTTGGTGCTGAAGAACAAGATCAAAAACGACTACTGGGGCAAGGGCTCCGAGGAAAACACAGTGTTGTTCCGGAACGGCGAGCTTTTGTGCGGAATTCTTGATAAGTCGCAATACGGTGCCTCTCAGTACGGTATTGTGCACTCGTTGCATGAGGTGTACGGACCGGACACTGCCAGTAAAGCGCTTTCCGTGTTGGGTAGGCTTTTCACAAACTACACCATGATGGCAGCATTCACGTGTGGTATGGATGACTTACGATTGACCGCAGAGGGTAACACCTGGCGTAATGAGATCTTGAAGCAGTCCGTGGACATTGGCCGTGCTGCAGCCTGCGAGGTGACAAACTTGGATACCAACACAGCACACGATAACAAGGAGTTGTTGAAGCGGTTGCAAGAAATTTTGCGCGACGACAACAAGCTTGGAATCTTGGATGCGATCACGCAGCTGAAAGTGAATGCAATCACATCGCAGGTGGTAGGCAAATGTGTGCCAGACGGCACGATGAAGCGATTCCCATACAACAGTATGCAGGCCATGGCTTTATCGGGTGCTAAGGGCTCGGGCGTCAATGTGTCGCAGATTATGTGTCTTTTGGGTCAGCAGGCGTTGGAGGGTCGTCGTGTACCAGTGATGGTGAGTGGAAAGACTTTACCTTCGTTTAAACCGTTTGAGACAGACGCGCGTGCCGGTGGCTACATCAAGGGCCGGTTTTATTCTGGTATCCGACCACAAGAGTATTACTTTCACTGTATGGCAGGCAGAGAGGGTTTGATCGATACTGCAGTCAAGACCTCGCGGTCTGGGTACTTGCAGAGATGTTTGACAAAACAACTCGAGGGTATTCACGTGGCATACGACAACTCCGTGCGAGACTGCGACGGGTCAATGATCCAGGTGTTATACGGTGGAGACGCCGTTGATACCACCAAAGAGCTGCATATGACGCAATTCAAGTTCTGTCTCGACAACTACGATGCCATGTTGAGCAAGTACAATCCAGGTGAGATGACAGAGAACTTGGATACGCTGACTGCATTGGCGTACAATAAGAAGGAGCGCAAGAACTACAAGAAGCAGGCAGACTTGCCCCATTACGAGCAGCGCCCCAAATATGACCCAGTCTTGTCCGTTTACAGCCCGGCGAAGTACTTGGGCTCGGTATCGGAGAAGTTCCAGGACGAATTGGACGAGTTTGTCAAACAGAACCCACAGATGTTCACCAAGCACTCAAGCGATGGCATCACCGAGAAGAAATTCCGTGCGTTGATGCAGTTGAAGTACATGCGCTCGTTGGTCAATCCCGGCGAGTCAGTGGGCATTGTCGCGGCGCAATCCATTGGTGAGCCATCTACACAAATGACGTTAAACACCTTCCATTTCGCTGGCCACGGTGCCGCTAATGTCACGTTGGGTATCCCACGTATGAGAGAGATCATCATGACTGCGTCGGCACAGATCAAAACTCCTCAAATGACGTTGCCTGTGCTTGCAGATGTCACAGACGAGATGGCCGAGTCATTCTGTAAGCTGGTGGGTAAAGTGCGCCTCTCTGAGTTCATTGACAAGATCACTGTCACAGAAAAAACTGGTGTGGCCAACGGCGCGGCATTCAGGTCGTACGGTGTCAAGATTCGTTTCTTCGCGCGGGAAGAGTATGAGCAGGAGTATGATATCTCGCAGAAACAGCTTCAGTATACGATCAGCCGCGTGTTCTTGCGTAAGCTTGAGCTTGCAATTCAAAAGGAGTTGCGTCAGCAAATCAAATCCGATAGGCTTCCCGCTGTGGGCAAGGCGACGCCGAAGACACAGATTGAGCCTGCTCAAAAGGATATATCGAAGGAAGAGGGCTCGGACGACGAAGATGCCTCAGACATGAAGCACGACGGTAATGGCAAGCAGGCCGTGTCATACGACGGTCCTGATGACGACGAGGTCGAAAGCATGAGAAAGGCAGAGGCCACGTCAGATGAAGATATGGACTCCGACTCCGGCCTGAGCTGCGGGTCCAACTGCTCGTGTTCTGATTCTGATTCGGAATCAGAGTCAGAAGACGAAAATCTCGTGCACACTGAAGCCAAGGAGTCAACGCCCAAGGAGTCTGTGCCTAAGACATTATCAAAAGCTGCCAAGGGCCGCCAGGATGATGTGGTATCGAACCACAAATTGGTTACGGCATACGATTTCGACGATGAGCACGGTGAGTGGTGTGAGTTTGAGATTGAGCTTTTGGGCGATATTCAGAAATTGTTGATGGTGAATATTGTCGAGGAATTGTGCCGGGTCACTGTTGTGCGTGAGATCAAAAACATTGGCCGCTGCGTCAAACCTCAAGATGGCAGCAAGATGTTGACCACCGAAGGCGTGAACTTCAAGGCTATGTGGGAGCAAGACGATTTCATTGACGTCAATGGCATTCGTTCGAACGATATTTCAGCGGTGTTGCAGACGTACGGTGTGGAGGCTGCGCGTAACACAATCGTGAACGAGGTCAACAACGTTTTCTCGACGTATGCGATCTCCGTCTCGACGCGTCACTTGGACTTGATTGCCGATATGATGACAAGAGAGGGCACGTACCTTGCTTTCAATAGACAGGGTATTGACTCTGCTACATCTGCATTCAAGAAGATGTCGTACGAGACAACGTGTAACTTTTTGACTAAAGCCGTGCTCGATGGCGACAGAGAAGATTTGAGCTCGCCCTCAGCGAGAATCGTGTTGGGCAAGTTGAACGGCGTTGGCACGGGCGCATTTGACGTTATGGCCAAGATGGACAAGCACCAGGCTTAGGTTGGCCTGCATCAAACGCTGGTGAGTGTATATATACAAATAAAGCAGTATCGAAGTGTGATCGTCTTGTATTACGTTCTACGGGACTAAAAAACCACCACAAGGAAGCTAATTCCTTTCTACATTGATGCAAATTACGTAAAGAAAGTCTTCACAGATGTACAAATGTCTTAAAAGTGCCCCGAGTAAATCTGAAACTTGAGCTTTATATATTCATATATAGTTACGTGGATAGCTAAGTAAGCAAATCTGGCTCCCTGTCCTCAATCAGATGTATCAGGTAGAAAAAAAAAGTATCGACAACTATTGGTAGCGACATATAAAGAGTGTATGTTTGTGTTGACAGTCCTGTCCTCGAACCTCCTACACATTGTATGCGGCAAGCAAGAACGTGGCGATAAACGAGATTTTGAAGCTAGGGCGGTTGAAAACCAACGTTTTCAAGTCAACCTTGCGCCCGCCAAAACTGAGCACGGACGTCCAAGGAATCGTAACAATGCCCCGGTTCTCCAAAAATTGTAAGAGCAAGTAACTGGAGAGAGACAAGAACATTATTGCCGTTGAAAGCTTACCAATAACAATCCCCAAAAAAAGCCCCGTGATTGAGCCGATACTCAAATCGGAGTAGTTCAACTTCCCATCAGCACGTGACGTCTGTACCTTGGCCCCGATGCTCTGTGGCGTGTAATGTCTTTGTGGAGACGACAAAACTGCATCGTTCCGCACGAAATTGGTGGGTCTCAGCATGTAGCCGGCACCTAACAAGATAGGTACGGTCTTGAATGTGTTTCTGAGCAAGCCGGGTCTAAGGAAGGTGGTAAACATACTTATATATCTGTGTGGGTCGCAATTGCAAGTTTGCTGTTTCGCCGAAATTATTGTTGGGCCCAAAGCTGGGGATCAAGGTCACGTGACGCGCCGCACGTCGATTATTCCTTTGGGCTAATCACGTGATCCAAAGTCTGCCGTTGCTGCGCGACGCATGCCTCCCGCCCCCGGAACTGCATATCAATTCCGCGTGAACGCGAGGTCGTGCGCGGCTCGCTGCATGCAGCTGAACACTAATATGTAGACCTACGGCTTTTTGCGCCTGCACACAATCTCGCTTGCCCTCACTTCATTCGGCATCACAGCCAGAGCCAGTCGATTCGATGCACCTGTATTTTGTTAGGCCAAGTATAAGAAAGCCCCCATGCCCACCCCGGGGGAAAAGATCGGCACACCAACTGTTCAACACAGGTAAGTGAAATTTTCATTTTCCCGGTTTTTCATTCGCAAATCTCGCCTCCAGCAATTATCGCGCGGGTGTCTTCGCTGAGCACATTCTATATCCTCGTTTTTCTGTCCCTCTTATTCTTTCCGAGCTTTTTTAGCGAGCTCGCTCACGAGACCTCGGTTAGCACAGATTGAGCAGACGCGCCTCACGGGAACAGACCAAAAAAAGAAAAAAGAAAAAAAAAAGAAAATCTTACATATACAAAAAAGGGTTCATATCTATCTGAATCTTTTCTTTTTTTCTTGTTGATTTTCGGGGATCAGACGGTCCATTTCATGAAAAAACAAGAAAAACACTCTTGAACAAACCTTGACTGATCTATTTGATTTGGCTCCTCCAGTGACAGTTTGCATCTACTAATTCAACATTATGGTAGATGCTAACCTCGCGCAGGCTACATATTTAGCGCCAGGCGTAGCGCTTTCTGGGTACAACACAATGCTCAACTTGGGCGCTATGAAGGACGTGAAGGTGGTGGTGAATTGCGGGTCCACTCTGGGATTCCTAAAATTTATTGACGAGTACCAGCCCGTGATATCGTCGGACGTTATTGTGTTGAACTTGGACACGTACACGTCCTCGACTGATGTTGCATACAAAGACTTCCATGTCAGGTTCAATCGCGTGTTGCAAAACTACTTGGCGTTTTTCTACAGCTACAACAAGGATGTGAAATTCTTTATCCATTCGAACTACGAAAATAGCCGCCTCGCGTTCCACTCGCCCACAATGAATGGCATTCCGATTAGGCTGCTCTTCAACGTGAACAGACTATTGAAACTTATCAAAAACGTGAACGGGCTGGCCGGGTTCATGTTTGTGTCGGAGAATTTCGGCCTGCTGCATCACTCCAACGCTCTTTTGTACGCGTTGGCGATCCTGTACTTGATGGACAACTACAACTATAATTTCGACGCCAGTTACAAATTCTTGCAAGCCTTAATACACCCGCTGAGGATGGTTTCCAACACCCACCATTTCGCGCTGCCAGCACTATTCAATGCCAATCATTACGACGACGTTTTGTTGATAGACAGTCTCAAGAAGTTTCACGCGGAAAACCTGAAAATCAAGCTGGCAGAAACCGGCGTCATGACGAAAAATTATAGATTAAAGCGACTGGCAGACTGTATCGATACCCATGTGAGGCAGCCAGTAAAACGAATGGCATGACTGGTCTGAGCGTCTAGGACCTTTGCACTATATGAGGAAACGTATGGAAAATGAAAAGGATGCCTTGAGAATACGCCGCTAAGCTTTTCAAACTTGCACAAAAATCATGCTAGCGCTTACGATCGATAGGGTAGATTTTTGCCTGACAAATAAAAATCGACTTGAAAATACGGTATCACGTGATACTTAGTACCGCTCAGAGTCACGCCGCCGTCTCACTGCCAGATCCATAAGTATTTGAACAGCATGTATATTCTTCGGAGATACTCATCTGAGATTTCAATTGACGTGATCGTATAACACCAAAGGCC
The DNA here is from genome assembly GCA_030556465.1 of Metschnikowia picachoensis. Taxonomy (NCBI): domain Eukaryota; kingdom Fungi; phylum Ascomycota; class Pichiomycetes; order Serinales; family Metschnikowiaceae; genus Metschnikowia; species Metschnikowia picachoensis. The sequence goes on along the minus strand of JAKTUB010002161.1, from coordinate 2,357 downwards.
GTCATTGAAAGTTTGCCAGAGACAGAGAGGCACTGGTATACAGCTATAAAGTGTGGTGTGAAATGGCTTTTGGTAACTTGCTTTACGCCACATCCCACAAGTGGTCTGAAAATCTTGAGTCTAATGACGTCATATAAGAAAGCACGTAGTAGGAGTTCTATTTACAGACAAAGAATGATATTTCAAAGCTTGATTGCCCCTTTGCGAATGCCCAGTCACAATCTGGAACTCGAATCTGCCTGAATTCGCAGTAGATACCCGCTTGAGACCATTTCTGGTAATAAATCGATCAAACGTAGTGTTGGTTCGATCGCAAATCACGATTTGTTTTTGTTCTTTGTGCCCACCAAGATATCTTTCGCAAAAAAAAAACGACCTTTTTCGCAAGAAATCCAAGACGAAAACCCCTGTTCTTTCCAGATCCTTATGAGCCTAAAGTCCCGAATCTTTCTATGTCGTTCATTAACTTATTTCTCGGGAATCGATAACCCGACTCTATGTGCAGTTTTCCGAACGTTATCCTCTTGGCTCATGGTCAAGCCTGGATTGTACCTTTCAAGAAGCTCGTTGTAAACTCTTTGGTTTTTCAAATACGCAGTGACATTCTGCAAATTGTGAAGATCATTCTCTGAATCTATGAGGTTTTTCACCTTAGAGGCATCCAATGGCGGGATATCGATTTTTCCCGCCTCAAGTTTCTCGAGTTCCGCCTGAACCTTTTCAGTCAGTTTGCGGGCTTTGATCAACTGCAATTTCTCGTATGTCAAACGAGCCTTGTTCTTTTCAAGGTCTTTATTCCACCTGAAAGTATGCACTTTCTTGTGGGCGATCGCGAGCTCTTTCTGCAACTCTTTGTAGACCAGCTTCAACATTTTGTCAGATGTTTTCGATGGCAGAATAGATATGGAGAGGTTTGTTTGGGTCTATGCAAATGGAATCTGTGGGTATTTCAACTTTGAACTCTTTGAAAATAGCCTCATGAAAGTCTTTTGCGCGCACGTGACTGGCTGCTGCTAGCGATCAAGAAACTTAGGGCAACAAAGAAACACAAACGCATTGTATTGGGCGGTGTTGGTCAGAAATCAAATAGGATGTCGAAAATAGTAAACAATCGGTCTTTTTTTCCTTTATGTTTCTTTCCCAATCCAAACCTCTGGCTCCTCCTAATAGCTGTATCGAGATACTGCATATACACCCGGAACCAGTGTCAGCTCAATTTTTGGGCAAAAAAAAAAATGGGCACTCAAGGAAAAGATTCATATTTTTTACTAAATTCTTTTTCTCAAACTTTGCTTGATGCATCTGGTAAGGACTGGGAGTCAGAATTGCTTACCCAGCTCTCCACAAAATTATACCTAAATATATATAAAACCCTAGTCAGCTTCGCTGTCTTGCCGAAACAAATTCTGGATGCAAAACAATAATGGTCCTGCTAGGTGGGAAGAAACTTACAGACTGTACACATTTAATAGGAACAGAAAACCAACAACGACAAAAAACATTCTGCCTGAGAGATTGGATATCTATAAAGAAGGAAGCGTTTATAAGGATCCTGGTCAAAGAGACAATCTCACCATACTTTCGAGCAGTGAAGGAATCATCTGCATTTTGCGCGAAAACTTATCTGGTTTTTTGAGATAATTTGAGATAATTTGAAATAATATCTCAAATATCTAGATAACTCAGACAAAATTAACCTTTAGAATTATTTCGAATATTTGAGCAATATCTCAGATATTTTGAGATAATTTGAGACAACTTTAACAAATTTCTGAGAACGTAGCACCGCCCTTATCACCGGCAAAGATCGACTAAATCTTTTGCGAGTCCAAAGATTAGGGAAAAAGCTTGTTCGACGCCTGGGAGTTATAAAGCGGGCTGAAATCCCCCCTTGACTCTCAGCATTTTTTTCTTCGTCTGATTAGCATAGAAATCTCTGCACAAGAATACGCTGTATCAGAAGAACAATCCTCTACGATCATAATGACCTCTAAAAAATAAGTTAGAAGAGCCGAACTTTAAGTTGCCCCTTTTTTTTTTTTGGGGGGGGGGGGTAAAAGAGATTCTTAGGGTGTGAATGTTCAGTCTGTGGCAGAATATTCAAAGAAGGTTGGAGCATTATTGGGAGGAACTTACAATCGAATGAGACCAGAATTCCAATTCATGATCATGCGAAACCCCCCGAGCAACATCCGAGTGGTGTGGAAGAACTGCAGTCTAAAGATATCGTCAACTCACAAGACGTGGACTATGGGAGGAAAAGAAAGCGATCTGAGGCCCGAATAGAGCAACGCTCGCTGAATACGAGCGAGACGGAGTATATTGACAACAGTAATTTGCAGCAGCGAACAGGACTT
>JAKTUB010002160.1:3633-17773 GCA_030556465.1 Metschnikowia picachoensis | reverse complement strand
GAACGAATACTCTGCAGGAGTATCCTTTTCCTTCCATGTTAAGTCGCTCAGTGGTGAGTGGACCATGAACTTACTCATTAAGTCACTGAAGGTTTCAGTAGGAGTAGCTGAAGTGGCTGAGGTGGAAGTAGATCTAGTCATGATGATACTGATTAAACTGTCTATTGAATTAGTTAATCAACTTAGTGACCTGTAAGGGAAACTAAGTCCTTCTTATATATCCGACTTCTCACGTATTACCTTCTGGTACATTCCAGAGTAATTCATGAGGCTTCATCGTCTAACATACTATTCTTACCCTAGAACACTGTACCCATTGTTCATAGCCGGGAATAAATGGTATGTTTATCAATCAGGAAAGTTTAGGATAACACCACACTTACCCGGGAAGCATTAGTCAGTACACAAGAGAACGGAGATTCTTGGCAGCGTCTAGTAATCACATATGCAGTATACATTGTGCGACTAGACCTTCCCTGAACCTCTCTCGTCAAACTCTTTGCAACTGGAGTGCCAAGGTAGAATAATGTATCCTGTGGAATAACAACTTCCATATACATGGTAGGTTTCCAGCTCTTATTAGCTTGCCCAACAACTGCACCATTTAGTAGTGACACATTGTCTTTGCCACAAATCGTACCTAACCCATCTCGGTAACCTTCACTTCTAGAAAATATGCACGTAGCACTTTGAGGAATGTACTGAACGCGAGTCAATATAGCCTCATCGCCGTTCAGAAGTCGTACCATGATATCACCATAACCTAGTGATTCAACTGGATTTCCGCCGTCAACTGTCTCGAAAACAGTTCTGAACTCACGGAAATTGATAAAATAGGACATATCATTCACAACATGTGCATCACTTCCCGAATCCCAAATAAGCCTTACAGTAACAGAATAATCAGACTTCTTCTTATTGATTATAAGCTTATTGCATTGGGGAGACTTATGGCCAGGCTCGTTGCAGTTATAGCACACGATTTTACCATCAGACTTATCTGTTTTGGCCGCCTGTTTATTTTTCCTTTTCCGACCAACCAAGTTAATTGATTGTTGAGGAGTGTCGAACTGTCTTACTTCGTCAAGAATCGTTTTCAAATGCTGAGACACACGAAGGATGGTATCTTCTTCCGATAAATTTGGAAGATGAGTAAGAGGGTTTTGGTTAAACATAATGTAAGCCTTGAGAAGCTCACCCGTCAGAAAACCCTCATTAATCATAGACATCGAAATGTTGATCATGATCGACTTCTTATAAGACCGCACCATAAGTCTTCTATTCGTCAGGGACAGCATATTTCTTTCTTCATTGTGCAAAAATTCCGCAATCGTAGCATGTTTTGTTTCAAACCTTTCTTCCAGGGATGATGTCGCAATGACACCACTATCGACATTTGCCATAAACAACAACGTTATCAATCGTTCCATGCGTGAAACTAACTTTTGGGAGGCCTCAATCTTTTCGGGACTTCTGAGGTCTAACCGTGCTTCAAAGTCGATAATGTTCAACTTGTAGTATGAAAGAAGATAAGGATCCATATCCTTCAACTTCTTTTCAATGAACATCCGCCATACATCTGCCAACCACTTATCTTAGAGTTTTGAACCAAAGGAAGTAATAGCAAACTCATTTGGTTGCCCATTAGCGCCAGGACTCAGAACCTTAGAATTTACTGTGTTTAACACTAATAGGCGCGTCGTAAAGTTTCGTATCTTTATTATTAATATTAAACACTCTAAACCACAATAATGGACAGTTCCCGGTATCTGGAAGATAGTTGTGTTCTTATGTTTTACCGACAAATGATTATGACATCATTGACGCTTGTGACTGCTGTAATAATCGTGATTTTGAGGATGCTCAAAACCTCGAAGAAGCTCTCGTTGATGACGAGAACAACTCACAAAATTCGTACCATCCATGCCCTGAAGAAATGAGAAAGCATTATCATGACTATCTTGGCGGCGAATTGAGAAAAGGAATGCTAAGCACACATCAGTATATGAAAAACAGGCACCAGTCTAAGCATCCCGAAAGAGAAGCGTTTCGCCCGCGTCCATTCGAGACGCTGTTCGACTTACCTGCCTACAATCGATGAAAATTTGAAGCAAAAAGAGAGAACGAAGTGAGAGGAAATATTCTATATAAGAACCGTGGCAAAAAGCCTACTCTTGTGGTCGCTACTCCGCAAAATGCGTTGTTCCTCACATTCTAATATCTATTAGAGTTCGATTAGGGAACCACAAATATCTCAAAAATAACAATTTAAGGGATGGAATCAGTATATTTTGTATAATTAAGAAAGAAAACGAAAAATAAAAAGTGAATTGTCCTATCTTAATACATAAAATAACCTTCAGAATTTGTAAATTGCCGAGCATGATCCAAAAGCTTCTCAAAAATGACGTCTTTTCCGATTGGAATATCAAAATCTCGAGTTATGTCACAAAAAGTGGAAAATTTTGAGTAAAAAGTGCTTCACTGTATTTCTGAATGCCCATTATAGCATCTGTTAGTTAAATCTCCAATATTACATGTCTTTGAACGTCTTTATATTTGAAAGAAAAAGCCGCCAAATATCGCTCGAATAGGAAATAATAAGTCTACGGCAACTGTCCGAATGCGGTAATTCGGCCACTTATCCCAAAAGGGAGATTCGCGAACGGGAGAAATTCGTGAACGGGGTGCGACATATGATACAAATTTGCATATCAATGCCGTGCAAATGACTTTTCTTTGGAAAGACATGATGTTCGTACAGATATATTAGATTGTCGTACTCTTGTACAGCTTCGTACAATTATATAATGTTGTGTACTAAAACGCTGGTCTCTCAGAAAGTATACGAGCATGTACGTCCTATTTGGCCTGTACGGCACAACACTGCCACTGCTCACCCCCTTCTTCCTCATAACTTATGATAATGTATTGCTTATCGGAATACACAGGATCTCTTACTTATTAGCGTCCAATGGTTTTCTCGCGACATACAACATCATTGGTGTAAACAACTTTTGTTTACCTCCAGCAACTAAATTGACCGCAGCATCCTCCAAGGCTCCTGTGACCTGCTTAGAGCCTTTGGGAGCGAAGCCGATTTTTTCCAACAATCCAACCATTTCGGTGGTGACCTTTCTCCCTATGCGGGACGTTCTGAATATAGTGTAGTAGTCAGATAAAGTCTGAACATGCTTCCACTCTCCGGCCAATGGATAGTACCAAGGGATCTCATCATCAGTGTCGGCCAAATCCTTCTCGTATTCAACCTCAAACCCCACATTCTTCAAGGCTTGCTCAGCAACCTCTCTCTTGTACATCTTTGGGATACCGTCACCTACCTCTATGCCATAGGCAATCTTACGATGTTCCTCGTTGGACTCATCATAGTCATCAGTCATAACCCACTCATAGACTCCAAAGACTCCGCCTGGCTTCAAGACCTTGTAAATCTCGGAATAGACACCCTCCAATACAGGAGCATGGACAGTGGCTTCGATGGCATAAACGGCATCGAAAGATTCTGACTCGAAGTCCATTTGCATGAAATCACCCTTCACGTACGACAATTTATCATCCAATTTGTACTTCTTAGCGTAGTGTTGCGCCCTCTCGATCTGGTAGTCATTGTTGTTCAATCCGACAATAGTGCAATCAGTGAACCTGCAAATTTCTCTGCCAGGGCCACCAACACCGCAACCAACGTCCAACACCTTCATGTTCTCTTGAATGTTCATTTTGTGGGCCAAGAAGTGCTCATGCCTCGCAGTGGCTTGTCTGAATGCCTCACCCTTGTAGTAACGGGAAAAATGGAAGGAAGAACCCCAACCATATTCGTAGAAGTCGGTGACCAAATTGTAGTAGTGAGCGGTCAAATTGGAGTAATCCTTCAATCTCTTGTTTTCATCCTCTGTAGTCACACCGCCATCCCAATGTTTGAAATACCCCTCGGTGGCAACATCAGAGGCCTTCCCGGACTTCGACATAAGTGCTCCGAGTCCTCTCTTTTTGAAGGAATTTCCATGCATCGCCTTTGCAAAATCGCGATCTTTCTCAAAATTTTTTTCGGCTAACTTGACTGAAGACATAGTGAGTGATCCGTTTGAAAAAATGAGTTAGAGTTGTTGAAACTTGGATGAAAACCGCTGATAAGTGCCGGCAACGCGCTTTCAAAGTTTATAAACGCGCAATGGAAAAAATTATCTCGTATGGTCGTTTACGCACTCCAGTAAATACCTGCAGGCGAATCTTTCGTACGCTCGTACCGTGGCGCTTCTCACTCGTGCCGCGGGAGAATCGGATCTTTGCTGAGAATTATGAGCTCTGATTCGGTCACCTTGCTCAAGTCGTATTCAACATCATTCTCTTCTTCGAGTATTTTATCGATGTCTGCCAAATCCGATGCAATTATTTCCTCGGCATTCTCTAGTGCTTTTGTTTCGTTTTCCAGATCTGGAGATGCGCGTGCAAGTGCGCCGCCCAGATCTGCATCGCGGCCCACGTTTCCACTCTCGATCTCGACATCCTCAAGGACGGACAGAGCCCTTGACTTTTCTTGAGACTTTGAAGTCTCAGTTTCGAGCTCATCGGCCTTCACAAGGAGATCATCAACGTAGGTGTAAAATTTCTCCAACGCGCGTTCTGCTGAGGCATCAAGGATGAATTCTGGCCTGTCCTGATTACCACTGATAAATTGCTTTGTATCATCAATAGCGTCGAGTAAACCCCTCAAGACGTGCGCCCCCAAAAACTCTGAAAATGAGAGCTTGTTCAAGGTGTGAATCACAGACTTTTTAATGTTTTTCGGAGTGTCTTGCTCTATGACTTGCAAAAGCTTCATCGCTTGCCAAAATTGGGAGGTGTTGTGATTTATGATCTCCTGAGTGACATTCACAATATTCCTTGGATCACACCAATAAACAAGCTGTTGTAGAACACTTGTCGCAGAAAGACACGAACCAAACTTTTCAAACTCGCTGCCAGCTTTAAACATCCTATAAAAGCAGTCAGCGCTAATCGAACTCATCTTGAGCTGGTGCTTCTCGTGACTGAAACAGTACACGGGTATGCAAAACGCTAAGGTTTGCCTAAGTTCCTGGTTGTTTGCGTTCAACGGATGGAAGTAAGAGAACAATAATACTTCAAGCAAATGTGTCTCCTGCAGTGATTCGTCTTCACCAACATCACTTAATTGCACTTTTCCAAAGTCTGTGAGCAAATCAGCAAGGAAAAGCTTGCAAAGCCCCTCAGCCACCGTAGCTTGCAACTTTGGCATGTCATGCACTTTTAACAAGCTGCTGAACAAACGTGCTAGGGAAAGTGAGTCCACAGCATCTTCGTCCTCTGCATCTAAAATGCTGACACCATGAGTGGAGAGAATATCGAAGATAGTTTTCATACAGAGAATTTTCAAATCCTCGTCATGAGCTTTGGATGCACTAATACCAAAAAATTTCAAATTTGAGGCACCAAGGCCTTCATCAATGAGCGTAAACAAGCCAAGGGTGCGATAACCGAGTAGTCTTATTTTGTTATTCTCAGTGTACGTAAGGGCGGGCCGGATCAAAGTGTCGATCAAAGTGTCGAGCTGATGACTGTTAGAGCGAGTATCCTCCGCAATTTCTAGGTAGTGTTGCAATATAGTAAGACACTGAATCATCAAATGATCTGGCGGCAACACTGGGCTGACTTTTCTCCTTTTGGAAGACTCAATTGAATTACTAGACTCATTCTGCCCATTACTCGGGGAGTCTTCGTTAGGATATTCAAAATCTTGCTCGATCGAATTCATGCCCTCACTTATTGAATCCTCACCGAGAAGGTTTTGGGCCGATACAAAAGTTTCATCATTTTCATCGAGAACAGAATCTCTGATATCGGTGATGATCTCCGTGCAAAGCTGCGAGAAGTAGTTTTCGTCATTAGATCCCTTTCGCAAAATTTCCACACAGAGCTTTAGGGTTTTGTCGCTCAAATCAGCATTCGTCATGGCGTGTGTTATTATTGGCATGAGCTTGCGCATACCCGCAATATCCGCCGAGTCGCTCGATTTGATGACTGACAATAGTTGTTCTATCACGAAATCAAGATCGCGTAATTGTTCGCCGAAAGGCAGATACGTCTCCTCAAGCTCGCAGCTTTGCTCGAAAAATTGATCTCTTTCGTTCACACGATGATTTTGAGCTCTTTCAAGATCTTTTAGTTGTGATTCATTTTGCTCGATCGAGTCAAAATATTCCTCAATAGACGATGAAAGAGCCTCGAGTTCAGATGCACAATCTTTGATCTCCATTTTTATTTCTTCAATTTTGGTCGCATTGATTTCTTTCAACTCGACTTTCTTCCTTGACTCGGACCGTAATGTTTGGATCTGGGCCTTTTTTTCCATAGTCATCAGTTTGAGTTGCTTTCCGCGATTCTTGAGCTGAGCGATATAAGCGATCTCTTTATCTATGCGTCGCGTACAGTCGCGTATTTCTCCGGCGCCTCTGCTGATTAATCGATCATACTTGTCCTTCCTATGCTCAAGCTCGAGATATTCTTTTACAAGGTCGGAATTTTCCTCGAGAAGAGAAGTCCGCAACTTGAAGTACTGGTCTACCAAAAAGGCGAGGCGCAACAATTCGGGCAAGTACCTCTCGATCTTGTCGTAGAGTTCATTATGATGGCAGAAATCAAAGTAACACCGAATGAAGAATGCCTTCTCCACAGTGAGCTCTTTCCATAGATCTGAGGGAATATCAATCTCATCGAATTTGTCTCGCCTGTGCTCAAACAAAAGATACATGACCTCAGGCGCATTGGAACTTTCCACAACTTGTAACGACTCCGTGAACTCTAAAATGTCATCGTGGCTTTGCAGAAGCCAGTGTTTGGTTAACATGGTGATAGCGGCCAGTCGGACACTCTCATCGCGGTCATTAAGACCCCACTTCAAGAGTTTATTTCTGACACCTGCATCCAAATCCAAGAAAGATGGGAGCTCCTTGGCAATTCTAGAAAAGACAAGACGTCTATTGATCGCATTCACATCTCGTGCGCGTTTGAATAATTCCAGGGTGGCTGATGGCGATTTCAGTATATTTAAAAGAGCAGTGCGTCTGACCTCTGGAGATTCATCTTGATTTAAAGCGTTCACAAGTGATTCGGAAGCCTTGTTGATCTGCCCTTCCTCGATCTCATCGAAATTCTGGAAACGAGAAATAGCGATCACGGCTTGTATCCGCACCATTGACTCTTTATCGTAAAGCCGTCTGTTAAGAGAAAAGTGAAGAGCGACAAACAACTGCTCATCAATCTCGGTGATGTAGTTTACCAAATATGCGAGAAGCTGGACTACTCTGTATCTCACATCACGTAGTCTGGATTCGATTCCACGAAGAAGATGCCTGATTAAATTGTCAATAAATTCCGACGACACGCCTTCATCGGAAGTATCAACGGTCACATCATCACGCAACTGACGGGGCGTTGGGTTCTCAGACTCCTCTTTCGCCAACGTTGCGACGAAATTTGAGCAGAACTTGGCGATTCGGTCAGCTGCGCTGACGCCTTTCTTTTGTTTGAGTACTTTTGAAATAAGCCTGGTGAATTGAAGATTGAACAATTCCTCTAGCCCAATTTGAACGGCTCTGACCTGAGATTTCCTCATGAGCATGACCAATTTTCTATGCCCCGACAAAGTCATTTGCGCATCATTGAAAATATGAGACATAGCGACCTTAACCTCACTGAAGGTCGAGAATTTTGAGATCTGCGAAAGCGTTGGCTTTCCTGATACCATTTTTTGTTCTTCAAGGTTCGATTGTATGGTGTATGAAGGGGCAGACTGGATGATGATCCACGATTAACAAACAAATACCCCCGTATGCAGGACTAGAATTTGTAGTGGTGCGATAAATCACGCAGCGTCGAACTAACCTGTGTAGTTCACGAAGGAACTCACGGGGTGTATCTGCGGCTGGAAGCTAAACTTTTGGAAGCGTTCGACCGTAGTTTTGATGGAGGAAGGATGCAATGACTCGGATGAGTCAGAACTATCAGACATGCTTATGAGGAAAATAGGTGTAGTGAAGTTGTATGAAAGTTTTCAAGAAGGTTCTCGTATTTTTTATTGTTCAGTTAACATCAATGTTCTACAAGCTGGCGGAACACTAACTGCAATGATAAGAGAATGAGCTTCACGTCCACGTTAGCCAATCATAAGGTCAAAATTATTGATAGATAGACACCACGCCATATCACATGATATCACATGACGTCTGGCACGTGGTGTATGCATCCAAAAATTATACGCACGACAATATTTATCATTGTGGAATAATCTTGGGAAGAAAAAGCGGTGAACAGTCTGATACACATTGATCAGAGCTGACTTTGTGTTCTCTATAAAGATAAAACTTGAGACAACAGCTAAAAAGATTTGTGTTTTTCTTTAGGAGGATTATAAGGTACAGTGGAGAGTTCAAAAATGAGTGGTATGGGAATCGAACCCATGTCTAATGCTTGGAAGGCATTAATGCTCGCCATTACACAAACGACCCATTCATTTTTCTGCAAGGGATAGTTGTAACTTATCTGGGCTGGAGTTTAATGCATAACTCCTCGTCAACTCAAAACAATGGACCGATGCACCAGCCTCTTCTGAATAGACAATTGAAAAAGGCGTTGGAACGAATTAAAATACGGACAAGTTGACACTACCTATACAGCGGCTAGAATAAGGAGGAAGACCTAAGGCTTGGGAAAGTCGGGGGCTTCATTACTCAGTCTTCTAACCAGACGTATGCAGGTTTTTTGTCTATAGATATATAGATTTTTGGCCGTTTAACCGCGGTCTCCTGTTAATACGATTTGTTTCTTTAAAAAAAAAGGAGGGGTTTCAAACACTGGTAACATCATAGATGCTAAAACGGAGAAGAATTATGTTTCTGGCACTGTCAGAATGAAGAAGTACTCATTGAGCCCAACTCTCACTAAGAGGAATTCAGATACTTATCTTACACTAAAGAACAAGTATAAACACAAACTATATTTCGGTCCAAATTCGCACTCTCACATGGTTATACACGCCTTTTTGAGGATATTGTCACACTCACTGTTCGAACGTGCATCGTTTAGATCATGGAATGAAAATATTAGTTTGATTTCAATTCTTGAGATTGGTAGACATTACTTACCCGAAAGCAATGCTCTATTTCTTTCGAGTTTGTAAATTGGAAAATATGGTAAAAGACCTTTCACTCGCTCTATTCTGTAGTCATATTCTGTGTCGGATTCGAGTCGAGACAATTGCGCCTTGTAGATTGCGCATGTCTTTCTGAGATCGCCGTACCAAGCATTGACTTCACAATGTCCGTCGATGTATAATCTTTCCTGGAGAACTCTCTCGCTTCTCAAATTATGGAAAATCTCCTCACAATAGCGCTCAGCTTCCTTGAGTTGCTGTTTGGAAGCGACAATGAGTTCTTGGAGTTTGCGAGCTCTATCGGTGATGTGTGGGGTATTTAAGCTTGTGAGTTGAATATGAGCGCGAAGATAGTTTTCGTAGGTTGGTACCTCTGGGACGCCACAAGAGGACCAAGGCTTCATGCGCAAATTATAAAGCAGTTCGTCCGAAGCCAAATAAGTGTTCTTTTCAGAACTACCACACATAGCACTCATGATGCTTATGGCCATTGAAATACCTTTAGTTGCGTGGAATAAAGCGAATTGCGTCAAAGAGAGGTATTTGTCCAAATAAATGACATTGCTCGCGGCAATTGGTGCAAGTTGATCTTTCAAACGTAAATAATCGGATTTCAAGGCTTCTTTTTTGGGCCCAGCCTTTGTGCTCTTGATCTTTTTTGAAAAATTTTGCGCTGTCAAAAGCTTTCCTTCATTGATTCTCAACATTCTTTCCGTAATTAACTGGTGTGCCTGAGAATACAATTCGGAAACGAACCAGAGCATCATTGGCGCTTCGTGAAGCTTGTAGAGATCTTGTTCAAATCCACTAAGCGCGACCTCTATCATTGTGTCGAGCTTTTCTAGGTATATATATGAGCTGATTCCAAGCGCGGGCTGATCTTTGAATTCCGGAGAGAGTCTATCACCAATGCCAAGACCAAAAAGTTGTGTTTCAATTGTTTCGGCATTGAAGTGTAATGAGTCCCATAAGACAATACATTTGTTGTTGATCTGGCGCTGACGACACCTGTTGTTTCCAAAAGCTCCCAATTTATGGATGCTAGCTGCTTCTAAGTCATTCAAAAGCTCTGCCATCTTGTTGAGGCATTCCGCCTTCGTGGCTTCGGCATTCTTTTTGTTTTGAATATTCCATTGTGTTGGGTCCATGATTGTATTACCGCACAACGACACGCTTTCCATGAGCCTCGTCGTGATAGAGCCGACATTTTCAGCCAGCCCTGCAATTGATCGATCATCGCGGATGAAAAAAAGCTGGAACACACCACGAGTTAGTGCGTTTGCATTTGCAGCCATTTTGAACCCTATATTGTACTTAAGATAAGCCTGCAATTGACTAACATTTTTGACCTGAGTGAATTTTTTAACTATGTCGTCAATGGAGTTCACCAAATCTTGTAGCCCATCGTAGGTTTTGTCCTGGACACCCACGGAATTTTGCGACGGAAGATGTTTGTTGGCACAATCAAGTTGAACGAAGCGCGAGAATGCGCCATCCGGAACAGGACCATAATTTTGAACCTTCAACGTTTGTATGAGCAGGATAGTCTCGTCTTTATAAGGAATCCCCCATGATGAAATCTCCTCGAACAATCGTACGTCCCGTCTCACTACGTCCTCCAAACGCAACAATGCCTTGATCAACTTAAGCTGTTGAACTGCCACGTCAAAATCTCTATCATTTCTTAGCTCATCTTGTTGCTGAAGCCAAAGCTCTGCTTCCTCGATTTCGGCTGTTGCAACTTGGGGCGAAACCTGATCGAGGAAGTCGAAATCCATCGTTCTGGTGACCAAGTCCTCCTCATCATATAGAACACTTGTCGCAACACTCAATGAGAAGCTGATGAGTTTTGAAAGTCCTATCACAAAAGCCCGAAGAACCTTATTAACAAGTTGACAGTTCGTGTCTTTTGCGATTGCGTATCCCTCTGGGTGCAAGCGTGGCTCAATGAAGCTAGATAGCTTCACCTGTCGACACCTGCGGTAGCTTTGGAGGAAGTCAAGCACAAAGCGGCAGCTGAGAACTGTTACCGGAAGAGATGAGCCTTCAAGCCAGCTCATATAAGAAATGAAGAGCTCGTTCATCGTTGAAACCACTGCTGCAAGAGTTTGTCCTTCATTCGAGTCAAACAAAAGCTCTGCTTCTGTAAGCTTGAGGAGTCCGGTATCAAGCCTATAATTGCCCATCTCCAAGGCCCGAGCACCTTCTAGCATGTCGAAGTTGGATATCCTTACGATCTTGCCGTCCTCCATTTGCTGGACTGCATCGAAGAATTCGGTTGTGACATCAACATAATGATCTTCTGCTTATAGTTAGTATTTCCCATTTTAATGCAACATTTAAACTGAATTGATACGTACCAGATGGCACAGTCATTGCAAATGTCTGTGGGCTGCAGGAAAGAGTATTTTCGACTCTCATCTGGTTCGAGCTTGTGGAGTAACGTTCAGATCAGGTGCACGCGCACCCACTGTGCGGCCCAAAACTGTTAGTTCTTGAGATGTGAACAGCGTCTCATCGAATGAATACTCTGCAGGAGTATCCTTGTGTTTCCATGTTAAGTCGCTCGTGGAGAGTGGACCATGAACTTACTCATCAAGTCACTGAAGGTTTTAGTAAGAGTAGCTGAAGTGGTTTAAGTAGGAGTAGATCTAGCCTTGATAAAACAATTGTAACTTATATACCCAATTCCTTCAATCAACTTAGTGACCTGCAGAGTTGCTCAAACGGCCTATGCTACGCAAAGTTCGATCCTGGGCGAGATCAGTTCGGTTTCTTTTTTCACATCCACAGAAAAGCTTGAAAGCCAGCCAGTCTACTGCTAGGCTATTAATCCACCAGAAACACCCCTGGCTGGGTTTGTGGGCCACGCCCTTCCCAGACAATTATGTCGCGCGATTAAGTACTTATATACAGTACCAATACATGTTGTGGGTATAATTCTTAGGTGCATACATCACGTGCTTATTCGCGATAAATGACGTGATGTCTATCTAATAATTACCCTCACTCTCATTGGTTAATGTAGGTGTGAAGCTCATTCTCTTAACATTTTAAATAGTGTTCCGTTAGCGCGTAGAACATGATGCTAACAGAACACAGAACACAAGATCCTTCTTGATAACTCTGACGACAACTTCACTTACTATCCTCATATTATGTCTGATAGTTCTGACTCTAGCGAGTCGGTATCTCCTTCCTCCAAAACTACGGTCGAACGCTTCCGTCAGTTTAGCTTCCAGTCGCAGGTACACCCTGTGAGTTCCTTAGTGAACTATCCAGGGAAGGTCGACGCTGCGCGAATCGCACCACTACAACACATGACTAAAGGAAAAAAAAAAAGCTGCGAAATTTTATACTCTACGCATTCGTAGCGTGAAAATAGGGCTACGCTACGACTGCGTCGCGTAGCGTAGAATTTAGGAAGCTGTGTCTCAAAATTTGGGTATAAATCATGAATGATGTCGTATAGTTGATAGTATTACTGGGAATAGAGACATGAAACAAGTAGCGCTAATTTCAAACGTAAGAAGCTGGTGTAATTAGATGAAGTCAGACGTACAAACATTTGCTCGAAAAAGAGAGCAAGCGAATTCATGGCACTGGTGACCGTGGTCTATTGCAGGAAAATGTTCATACTATCTTCCCGCTCTTCTTCATATCTGTCGCAAAATCGCGGTCAGTAAGTAGCTCACAGCTTTCTTTATCTCCTTCAAGAGCTCTAGTTCAAGTCTGGCGTCAAGAAAATCGGAGGTGCATTGCTTGGCAATACTCGTAGTACTTGCCTAAATGGAACACCTAACATGGCGCGTCTGATAATCTAAGGCACACCATTCACGGTCCACGCGTTTCCAAGGCACGCAATTCGCAATTTCACGGTTCGGAAAGAATGCTGGGCACGCATACCAGGGGCTGTTCGAAAACTAGCCATTGAAATACCCTTAAAACCGGTTATCTATCCATAAATAGATTATACTGCATACAAGCTCTACGCTCTCTACTCTACGCAACGCATACGCTGGGTCTCAGCGTAGCTACGGAGTAGCGTTGCGTAGAGTAGCGCATGCGTTGCGTAGAGTAGAGAGCGTAGCTACTCAGCAGCGTAGCGTATTAAATTCTCTACGCGGCTACGCACTTTTTGCCCATCTCTGGGCTGTCCCACAAACCGCGACGCTCGCATTCGTGCGTGTCTCCCACCTAACAAGTTGAAACAAACTTGTTGTCTCTCATGATTCCCAATTTTGTTGACATATTCAAGTTCCTTAATCATCCTCTATACCACTGTCTTCCTCACTTTGAATGCTCATACCCCGGAGTAATGTACCGTTTCTTTGTCGTCACCTCAATCAGTGATTTCTTTCGCGACGAACCCTTCATCTGGTTTCTTACTGAAACCTTGCGTCGTATACTTCTCTCTTGCGTTGAGTCTGAGCCCTTTGAGATCCTTTGCTCGTGTTCTATCTCTGTCTTGCAGAGGCGGTAAATAGCTCTGAAATCATTTATCAATTTTGATAATAGTTTCAGAGGAAACACAGGAAACCGCAGGAACATTCATAGCCTCTGCTTTGGATCGAGAACACAGGCCCTGTAAAGTGGCTGCAATGTTTCATCCTCAAGATCGTACAAAGGATAGATTTCGAGGAGCTTTACTTTGGCGAGCAAGAGTCCTGTGAATATTAGAGCATTCTTAGCCCCTTGGTTATCCTCAACACGCTCATCGGGTATTGTTAAGAGTGGAAAGAGCGAGGCGATAGTTAGTTTACTAGTCTTATAATTACTTACTTGGAGTCTCAAAGTGGCACTTTTGTCAGGGTCCCTATATAGTGCTTCGCTCTATAATCGGTCTTCTCTGGTTCCGCCTTGCTCAACTCGATACCACGCGTGCAGTCGCACGCTGGTGATTTACGTATCGAGTTTTTTTTTTTTTTTTCTTTAGTCATGTATTCGTACTAT
>JAKTUB010002159.1:451-12270 GCA_030556465.1 Metschnikowia picachoensis | reverse complement strand
GGAACAAGTCCAACTTCATATATGGAGTGATCCAGGATCAGGGAATCCTGGATTAATCACATCAAAGACTTGAGTCACTTGGAGACGACCGCATGGAGTAGAATGAATCATCTAGTCTAGTTCACTAAGTAAACAAGTTAAGATATAAATCCATCTGGGAAGAATCAGTCATCACACGATAAGGTAACTTGGGTTAGTTCCTTCTTGTTCGTTGTTGTTCGTTGTTAGTTCAATCGATTGTTAGAAAGGAAGAATCTTCATTGAAGATTTTTCCGTGGTAAGCTTCCATGCAGTACACTACAGTCTCTGACTAGCCAGCAGTCAATGATCTACAGTATTGTGCCAATAGAGAACTGGACGGGCCGTACAAGTGTGTAGTGTATACAACACACACACTATATGCACACGGAGACCAGGTTCGTGACAGTTTTCCAAGATCTATACAGTCCTTACATTTGTTGTAGCACGATGTGCGCAGCATTAAACTGAAACTGTATATTAGAGTCTTCTGACTCTATGTATGATTTCAGCAGGAAGCTAAACATACAGAATGGTTCCACCATATTCTGGGTAACATCATGTTCAACTGAACTTGTAGGATCAGTACTAGTGGTGTTGACAGCTATGACTGTCTCTCTAGTACGTCTAGACATTATGAGGAATAGTCAACTTTCTAATGAAGTTAATATCAGAAGTTAGCAAGTCAAGGATTGATAGTACAATCAGACACAAGGAATGATTATACCTCTTTGAATAATATAAAAATAGAACTTCATATGACTATGCTATGCCAGAACACTTACGTGTTAAGACATACCCTAAATATACATCAGCATAGAAGAGTAGAATAGAGTAACAATAGACAAAAGTCGTGTGTTACTCATGTACTGAGAATTGTATCTCAATAACATTTGACAACAAGCCGGGCTGTGACGACATTCGCGATTTCGAAGAAGAGTATGCGACCTGAATAGGTGAGCTGAACGTACGCTATTTTTTTGCAGCCGCCAGAAGATCTTTGCACAAGGGGCGCAAATCGATGCCCTTGTGTTTGATTGACTTTTTTGAATCTGATCTAGCGCGATCAATTTGGTGTTGGCGACACAGCAAGGCTTGCCATGGTCGAATATCACACTCTTTCATGACATTCAACGTGTTGAATTCGAACAAAATCGCACGCTGAAGCCTGAGAAGCACTGCTGACAAAATTTTGTTGTGATCTGGAGTGTGCTTCTTGTCGAGCGGGGTGGCAAATAATATTGTGTTTTTGATGAGGCTTTTGTAGTTCACCTTGACAAGTTGCTTTCCGTAGTAAGAAAACACTAGCGGATACTTAAATTCGAGATTTAGCATTAATGAAGTAAGCAAGTATTGAAAGGTGTCGAATATGTCTTCGAAATATACGGCACTATGAGGACTCCAATGCTCGTACTTAATCGCAAGCAGCTGCAAAAACCGCACATTTTTTGCGTGTGCTAGGTCTGGGAGTATTGGATGGATTAAATCACAGCGCAAAACGAGCTGCAAATCTCCAACTTCCTCATGAGAAAAGGGAGCACTCACAGTTGAAAACATGAGACGTCTCCAAATCGGTGCATTTTCGAGTTGTCTCTGAAGTAGATTGAGTGTTCCCTCTTCTTCGAGCAGATTGTCGTTCACGAAAACTTTGATGGAAATCTGCTTGTTAGTAGTTTTCAAAGATAACAGCCAAGAATGAATCAGACATACGATGAATGATGGCGACGTCACATACACGAGCTCGGTATCGACGTCAATTTCAGAGGGGCTGACGCGCATCGAGTAGGATAACCCAAATTGGCAGGACCCTCGGCTAAAATACATGTCATCAACCATTCGTTTTTAGTTGAGTAAAATTCAATTTGAGAAAGAATGCTCGGAAAAGGGTGAATTAAATAGTGGTGGATACTTTCTCATGAAATGTTCAAATTACCCGCCTCATGTTTTCGGCAGAGGCCACTTTCGCGACCCAGCCAATATTTACAGGCTAGGTTGTCTCTTACACTCTTCCTAAACGCCATCCTGTGGGGCTAAAGTCATCTTATTGTCGGAAGAAAATGAATGCCAGACTTACTTATACAAGAATAGGGCCTCGTCTCGCTGTTGCTAAACTGATTACGTCTCACGTCACGGCCGACTATCTCATGACTCTTCCCCTTCGCCAGCGCCTCATCGGGGTATACAAGCGAATGTACAAGCTACGCTTTATGGTTGGCGATAGCCAGAGCCAACAAAATGACTTTTGCAACTTGCTCAGGCGAAAGTTTAGTCCCGATGCCTGAGCGTCGTGTCCTAACCACTATGCTTACATCACGTGTCACTACGTCACTCCACTCCACGCGTTAACAGAGTACGATCAAGAGCACACTCATCGTCTAGAACATAAGCACCGAGTCCATTCAATGAGGCGATATATTCGATATGGTAAGTATATAATCCATGTTTACATTATATGTGATGATAAATATACGAGGAAAATTTCGAAATATATATAAATATTGAAGTATAGTATTATTCGCATAGCCATTGCAACACTGGCCAAAACCACGCCAGCTTTCTGTCGCGACCCATATTCACGTGACCTTGTGCCCACGACAATTCTTACACGTACACTCGAAAAAACACACATTCAGAATCTCCTACGTCAACAACGCCTGATGTCCACGCTGAATTTCAAGCCCACGGATGGGCACGGTCTGGGATCTGTGCCCGACAAAATGGCTGTGTTTCAAGAGTGTTTGCAACAGTTTAATGCTCTGCCAGTCAACACGAAGAAGTGCCGCCAACTTTTGGCCAAGTTGTTGCGCTTGATCTACCAAGGCGAACGTTTCCCCCTGCAAGAAGCCACAACTTTGTTTTTCTCAATTTCCAAATTGTTCCAGCACAAGGACTCATCTTTGCGCCAGTTAGTGTACTTGACTATTAAGGAACTTTCCTCCACGTCGCAAGACATCTTGATGGTGACATCCTCAATCATGAAAGATATTCAGTCGGGCGATTTGGTCTACAAACCCAACGCTATCAGAACTCTTTCCAAGGTCTTGGACTCCACGACTGTTTCCGCGTCTGAGAGATTATTCAGAAACTGCCTCGTTGACAAAAATCCCATTGTGTCGTCCGCTGCGTTGATCTCCTCATACAACTTATTACCTATTGCCAAAGATGTGGTGAAGCGTTTCACTAATGAGACATTGGAGACGATTCAGTCCTACAAGCAGTTCCCTGCCAACCAATTTCAGTTACACGACTATTATGGCTCCTCGACTACGAACTTACCTTCGAACTCGTACATGTATCAGTACCACGCATTGGGCTTGTTGTACCAATTAAGAAACCACGACAAGATGTCTTTGATGAAAATAATCACTTCTTTGCATGAGGGTTCATCATTAAAAAATTCGTTGTCAATCATTCAGCTCATCAGGTACATCAACAAGGTTTTAGTTGACGATGATTCTTTGAGCGCGCATTTGTATCCAATATTGATTAGCTTCTTGAAACACAAGTCTGATATGGTCGAGTTGGAGGCATGCAAAACGTTGATAAGCTTGAAGCACATCATTCCCGACGCTGGATTCATGAACGTCGTCCTCACGTTGCAGAAATTGCTAGGTGTGCCTCGCACAGCTACTAGATTTGCTGCGGTAAGATTGATCAACAAGATTTCGATAAAGCACCCAGAAAAGATTATGGTTGTGAATTTAGAGTTGGAAGGATTGATAAATGACTCAAACAGATCTATTTCCACATTGGCCATCACGACGTTATTGAAGACGTTGGGCGCAGGCACAATCGAGTCTACCAGCTCAGAGAGCGTGGACAGATTGATCTCGAAGATGACTTCTTTGATGGATGAGATCACTGAGGACTTCAAGACTGTCATTATCGATGCGATCGAGAATTTGGCCTTGAAGTTCCCTTCGAAACACAAAAAGTTGGTTGCCTTTCTCTCTGACTTGTTGAGAGAAGACGGCACGTTGCAATTGAAGTCAACCATTGTCGAGGCTCTTTTCGACTTGATTAAGTTCTTGCCCGATGAAAATGCCAAACAACTCATCTTGATGAATTTATGTGAGTTTATTGAGGACTGCGAGTTCACTGAGTTATCGATTCGTATCTTACATTTGCTTGGTGATGAGGGTCCCAAGACCTCTAATCCCTCTTATTACATCAGACACATATACAATAGGTTGGTTTTGGAAAATTCTATTGTCAGGTCTTCTGCGGTCATTGCACTCGCCAAGTTTGCCGCTGTTTGCGACGAGGAAGTGGCGTCCAATGTCAGAATTTTGTTGAGTAGATGCTTGAAGGATGTCGATGACGAAGTCAGAGACCGCGCTTCTTTATCGTTGAGATTCATTGACTCTCACAAGACCAAGCTCATCATCAACGATACACGGTTTAACTTAGCTGCTCTTGAAAGCAAGTTGACGAGCTATCTTGGTGATGAGACAAATTTTTCATCTGACTTCGATATCACTGAGGTGCCTCTTCTTACGTCCGATGAGGTCAAGTCTTTGGAATACAACAAAAAGATCAACAAGTTGGAAAGCTCTGCGGATGGCAATTCTCACGAAGAAAAGTCGAACTGCGCAAGTGTCCTCGACTCTCAAAATTCTGGCTCTACCACATCCGACTCCGCTGATGCTTACTTGAAACAGCAAGAATACTCGATCGCGTTGTCCCTGATTCCCGATATTGCCGAATACGGGAAACTCACCAAGTCTTCATCTAGAATCACTTACTTGACAGACAAAGAGAACGAGTTTGTCGTCACTGCCATCAAACATCTTTTCATTGAATCGCAGAAGCTTGTCATTCAGTATGACATCACAAACACATTGCCTTCCTTGGTCTTGCAAGACGTTTCCGTCCTTGTACAGCCAGACAATGATTTGTACGAGGAGGAATTCGTTATTCCATTGCCGGAATTGAGGCCAGATCAAACAGGCAGCGTGTATGTCTCATTCTCAATGCCTGGGATTTGCGACGATGATATCTTGGCTGCTTTTGGGAACACGATTAGTTACACCAGCAAGGATATCATTGATGAGGAAGGAGGTATAGACCCAACTGACGAAGGCATTGAAGATGAATATCAAGTTGAGGATTTGGAAGTGAACGCTGGGGACTTCATTGCACCAATTTACAATTCCAACTTTACCAGCGTCTTCGAGCAATTGCCTTTTGAGGACAGCAGCGTTGTCACCGTGAGTGGCGTCAACACAATTGAAAATGCTGTGACAAAACTCATCAGAATCTTCAATTCCATGCCTTTAGACGGCTCGGACTACGTACCCTCTGACACCAGCTCTCATGTTTTGAAAATTTTGGGTAAGGACGTCTGGGGCGGCAAGGTGGGGGCACAGATTAGATTGGCTTCCACAGGTGGAAAAGTCGTTGCCAAATTGCAGGTGAAGGCTGAAACGGAAGGTTTTGCTGAGGTTGTTGCAAATGGCGCTGCTTAGGCTACGTAGAGGAAGCTGTTGAAATCTTAAATGAACTAGTGATTAACAAGACATTTTTTAAAAAAAAGAAACCTGCCACTTATCTTTTACTGAACCCTTATTGTACTCTATTAACGCCCCTTGGCGCGCATGCTGTCTATTTACCAGAGCTAAGTATATATGAGGGGGACAGGACTCTCAAAAACTTGATAATGATGCTTCCGGAGAAGAAAACTAACAAGGCGGCCATGAGTATGAGGAGGAAAATCCAGATTGCCGCCAAGTTATCTGCTTTTGCAGCGGTCGGACAAGCGTAGTGTGATTTGACTTCAAACATATAGGTACAATCTTGACTGGAAGCAATATAAGAGATGTGAGCCTTGTTAAGCATTTCACGGTCGCAAGTAAAGGTGAGAATGGTGCTTCGACGAATCCGCAGTCCATCTATAGCCACAATTGAATCGCAATAGGAACCATTCTCATAGGTCATGGTCAATTTTCTGCCCTTGAACACAGGCTTGCCCGTATACTGCCCGATCAGAACATATTGCTGAGTGTCGGGGTCGACATAGTAAGCACCCACCTCGGATGCATTCATGTCATCCCTAAATACCGCATTATTCAAGAAAGATTTCTTCACGGGGGACAGACAAATACCAAGCGTAAAGTTTCTACCCTGGTCGTAGTCCTTCGCCATCCACGGCTGCACCTTTCCTTCTAGACCGTAATTTGAGAGTCCCCTGAGGTCTATGAACCCCTTCATTGGATTAAGCGTCGTGCACGCGTCAAGCTCGATATCGTCTTCGCTGGCCTTGATGGGGACTTCTTTCTGGTCGTGCTGTTTCGCTGAAGTCGGCGATTTTTCACCGGGGAGATAACCATATAAGTCCGGCAGCATCATGTCCTGTATCGATGTGAATAGTTTTGAGTGCTCTTGTTCTCTGTGAGGGCGGCTTTCCACTATAATGAGACCCGCAAGAAGAAATAGCACCAACGCTAGGTATATAATCCTCTTTTGTGTGCGAGAGGCCATATTGGTAGTTAACGTTCTTGTAGCTTATTCAAAACGGCTTTGATGCTTAACAGGGTGACTCAATCTCAACTTAATGGAGCAAATTAAGGTTTGGTCACGCGATACCGACTTTGAGGGAAATTTCCCGGCGAATTTAGTTTGTATGAAAAAGAAAAAGCCGATGATCGTCAGCGCCGATGTTAGTGGGTTCAGCGGCCCAATTACGCGACACACTGGACTAGCCAGGCGGACGCGCGGCGCAGAGATAGGGCGGGCGTCCACCTCAGGCTTTTGGGGTCCGAATTTAAGAATGTGGTGTTCCATTTTTATTTGAGTCATGCTCTCCAAATTCAGACATCACAATGAGGCTGCCAAGGTAGCTCGTTTCTGATCTTCGCATATGAACATTTCTCCCATATGTGATGGTACACAACAAGATCTGGAGGGGTGACTCTGGTAAGGGGAGCCAAACCCGGCGTGTCATGCCGGTTTTGCTTCTGCCGGTCCAAAATGTCACATGTCAGGTTGTAGACTAGTGTCAGTTTACACAATTCAAAGATGCGCTGGCTCTTTCAATCAAGAAAATCTAAAATAATAATCTGCATTTTATCTAGTTTCACTTGTTGTCTACCTCTCTCCGCTGAGGTGAGTGCCCCTCGTGGCGAGCCAAAGTACGGGTAGGCGCTCAGTCGCGAGCCGGGCCGCAGTGAGTTTCTCTGGCACGCACCAATACATTGAGCCAGTTTCAGCCAAAATCGCTAAATTCATAGCCTGCACCATCAATAATTATTCATGGACCCGTGGACCAATCTCACACACGCAGAAGTTCTAACCACGCCTGGAGTTCAGGGCGGAGATGCTCAAAATCCGCTTTTGGCTGGTATCTTAGAGGCTAAGCGGCTATTGCTCGATGCAACGAGCTTTGTTCAGTCTCCTGATTCCAAACCTAGCACAAATGAGAGGCTTTACTCGGCTATTTGTGATGGCGATCTTGTTGTAACTGAAGCAGCAATTGCCTCTAGTCCAGATCTACTCGATTCCTGTTATCCTGCAAACGACAATGGCTACACTCCTTTGATTTTTGCCGTGGTATTTGGTCAAGAATCTATAGTTGAGTCTCTTCTCCGGATCCACAAAGCCGACCCAGATTTACCTGATACTACGCAGACAAGATACACACCTCTCATGTGGGCTGTTGTGGCCAAAAATGTTTCGATTGTGTCTTTGCTTCTTGAGCTCCACGCAATTCCGAATCTCTCGCCGAGCAATAATGGAGTCAATGCGTGCTCACTAGCATCCGCAAGCTCCCCTGAAATAATTGAGTATTTCGAGTCCCACAACTTGTTCGCTAATTTGCTTGATGATGCAGAATTATATCCTCTCCCCAATTTTGGCGACTCACACGCCGATCCCATTGACGATGTTGCGTTCAAGATTCGCATGCTGACACTTTGTATGGGCCGTGACCTCGACGCTCTGGATGATGAGAATGGGATTGATATGGAAGCGCAACTAGCACAGGATACTCAACTCACTCAAATACCCGAATTTGACTATCATAAACCGCTTCCAAACCAGTTTATCAAATTCTCTGATCTGGACATTCCTTCTCTCCTCGACTTTATCTTTGGGTTGCGTACAACCTCTTCGGCTCAACAGCACAACACGAAAATTCCGGCAGCAATACTCTTTCAGTTAGTTCACTATTCTCACAACAAAGTTGACTCAAGGGACCTCACTGAGTTTCTCTTTGAATGTTTTGTGACTAGATTGCGTTCTGTGACTAATACAAAGTCAGGTGTTTTCAATATGGCACTTGCGACTGGGGAACTGAACGACAAGAAATCAGCGAATGGCACAGGAGACATAGTTTTGTTAAGCTATTGGCTCTCTGTTATCCAGTTTTTGCATTTTCATTTCACTAAAGCAGACTTGTACGCTCAATACCCCAACTTCCTACACGAGATGATAAACCTCACACAGTCCTTGATAGTCACTTTATCGTTTTCTATAAACTCACGGCTCAACTTGTTAGCAGAAGAATGTATTCTCAACTTCACAAGCCTAGTTGATGTCTCTAGTGTGCTATACGCGAGAGACTGGAATCTTTTCAAAATACAAAAGAAGCATCCCAACTCCTATGATGACATTTTAAACATGTTGTACCCCCCTTCGCTCAACGAGTTGATGAAACCGTCTCCACTCAAATATGTGCAGGTACTTGGAGCATTGTACTATGTACTCGATATTCACGAAGTTGACCTCTTACTTCGGGTGCAGACATTCTCACAGGTATTCTACTGCATTAACGCAACCATCTTCAATCGGCTTATCGCCAACTCGAGATATTGTTCAAGGGTGAAAGCGATACAAATACGCCTTAACATTTCGGCTATGGAAGACTGGTTACGCTCCCATAATTTTCATGCCCACAAGCCAGATCGGATTGGGGGTCTTGAAACACTTCTTGAGCAATCCAACAACGCAAGTGGGGTAAACCAATCGCTTTTGGAGAACAAGATCGAAAGAGATGATCCTCATTATTTATCCTTTTATTATGAGTCTCTCTATCACATTTCCAAGACCCAGTTATTGCCCACCATAGAGCTTCTACAGTGGCTCCAAGTTTTCACAGGCCTCGGTGACGAGGAAGCATTGATCAATACAGTCAACGAGTTTGAGACACTAAATTACTATCAGCTTGTCAAGTCATCCTCTAAGTTATACAGATATGAAGTGGACGAGAAGAAGATGCCGAAAGCTTTGATACAAATTCTCAAAAGGTTGATGGCAGAACAAGGTGAGGCGATTTCACGGAGCAAATTGCATTACATGACACAGTCTACCTTTCTACTGAAGGAGGTGTACATCTACCTCAATCCCAATCACATCTTTGGAGTTGCACTTCCGAATGCAAGTGAACTCATTGCGAATTATGGAGCTGGTATCGGTGGCGTCAAAATACTACGCGCGAGGAAGTATCAACCAACTTTGCCGATCAGCATAATGGATGATGTTGACATGCTATTGACGCAAAACAGAAACGATAACGTCAATGACACATTCGATTATGAGGGGGAAGAGTATGAGAAGGATACAGAGGGCGCAACGTCCACGGAAGTGCCGGCGGGTAGCGATGTGCCAAGAGACCAGAAGAATCTTTTTAAGGGTGACGAGCTTTTCAGGCAAATGCAGCCACCGCTGTCACTAGCCCATAAGGATTGGGACACGGATGATATAGAGAACAATCCTTGGTGATAAATACTGGACATGGTAGAATAAACAATGATTGTGTATTGGTTATGTACATGATAGACAGGTGCCGGGTGCGATTAACGCTTCACATTTGTGAAAGGAAATTGTTGTTCTTGATCTTGGAAGTGTTTCTCTTGGCATTTTGCTTCTTCCTCCATTTCATAGGATCCTTCTCTTTGAGGTCTGCTTCTATTTTTGATTTATCGAGGATATCCCACAACCATTCTGGGTACTCGTGGTCCTCCAAGGCCACAGGCTCATCTCCGTTTTTACGAACCTTCAAGTTCAAAACTGTTCCAGGAGCGCACGAGGATTTTGGCGCATTAACTCTGGCAAGCGAAGAGGAGAAACCTCTCACCGATGCAAAGCGGGTGACTCCTGTTGGAAATCTGAACATATCTATAGGAGAGTAATAAGTTACGAAAGATCGCTTCTGTGTGTGCGCACACCAAAAGAGTCGAGCACAGGAATGCTGCCATAGCACCATCGCAGGACGTAAGACACATATTGATGTATTTCAATATCAGATTTCTCACATGAACTGCTGAACATTTTAAACCAGCTATCTCTGCGTACTAAGCAGTTTTTTTAATGGGCGACACCCTGATATTAAGTAAGTTCAGTGATAACGATTGCAAAAGTTGACTGAGCGCACTACGATATTTTTTTCGCTGAAGAAAATCAAATATCCAGGTTTTCACTATGTCGAGGCTAGAGACCGACCTAATATAATAAGTAAAATTTTGAAGCCCGTTACCGTGATTTAGTCAGCTGATGGTCAATCGAGACAACCACAAGCCCTTCGATAACTTTGGTGCTGTTAGCCAAACACCAAGACACCGAATTGTAGAAGGGGTCGTGTATATGTATATGTATGCACCTACGTAGAACGGGCGCAACGGAAAAATTTTTATTGTTCACTACTACAATTTCAACATGCCACCAAAAAAGAAGGGAGTCGTCGAGAAGCCAATTTTGCTCGGGAGACCGGGTAACAACTTGAAGTCCGGTATCGTTGGCTTGGCCAATGTAGGAAAGTCAACGTTTTTCCAGGCCATCACTAAGTCACCTCTTGGTAACCCTGCTAACTACCCATTTGCAACGATTGAGCCCGAGGAGGCCAGGGTGATTGTCCCATCGCCCCGTTTCGACAAATTGTGCGAACTCTACAAGCCTAAGTCCGAGGTACCCGCTTTCATGACTATTTACGATATCGCCGGTTTGACTAAAGGTGCCCACGCTGGTGAGGGTTTGGGTAACAATTTCTTGGCGAACATCAGAGCGGTCGATGCCATCTACCAGGTGGTCAGATGCTTTGAGGATGCCGAAATTATCCACATTAACGACGAGGTTAACCCCA
Organism: Metschnikowia picachoensis; assembly: GCA_030556465.1. Classification (NCBI taxonomy): domain Eukaryota; kingdom Fungi; phylum Ascomycota; class Pichiomycetes; order Serinales; family Metschnikowiaceae; genus Metschnikowia; species Metschnikowia picachoensis. Next base: position 1,178 of record JAKTUB010002159.1, on the reverse strand, counting down.
TCAACGATTTGGAGATTATCAAGGACGAGTTGAGATTGAAGGACATTGAGTTTGCCCAGAAGCATTTGGAAGGTATTGAGAAGATTACCAAGAGAGGCGGACAATCTTTGGAAGTGAAGCAGAAGAAGGAAGAGGCCAAGTTGGTCGAGCGCATCATTGAGTTGTTGGAGTCTGGTGGTAGAGTTGCCAACCAGAAGTGGACCCAGAAGGAGGTTGAAGTGATCAACTCGATGTTTCTTTTGACTGCAAAGCCATGTATTTACTTACTCAATTTGAGCGAGAGAGACTATGTAAGGAAAAAGAACAAGTGGTTGTTGAAGATCAAGGAGTGGGTTGACGCTAACTCGCCAGGTGATGTGGTTATCCCACTCTCCGTGTCGATGGAGTCCCATTTGGCCACTTTGGAGACCGACGAGGAGAGAGAGGCATACATTAAGGAGGTCGGTGCCGGCTCTGCTTTCCCAAAGATCATCACCACTATGAGAAACAAGTTGGACTTGATCTCTTTCTTCACCGGCGGTCCCGATGAGGTGAGAGAGTGGACTATCAGAAGATACTATACTGCTCCTCAGGCTGCCGGTACTATCCACACTGACTTGGAGAGAACTTTCATTTTGGCTAACGTGATGAAATATGATGATTTTATCGAGTATGGTGACGAGGTTGCCGTCAAGTCTGCCGGTAAGTTGATGCAGAAGGGTAAGGACTATTTTGTTGAGGATGGCGA
>JAKTUB010002158.1:0-19324 GCA_030556465.1 Metschnikowia picachoensis | reverse complement strand
AAGTTGCTCAGTGGAAAGGTGCAGGAACTTACATGTTGAATGTTTATAGTTAGTTCGGTTGAATGGTATGGATCAACCTACATCTAACTTTGTATATTATGAGAGTTAAAAGGATTGGTGAACGATTGGTTGAAAGGTTGGTTAGCTTTTCAACTAAGTGCACCATTTGAAAAACCTTAGTTGAATCCTCAGTCTTTTATAAGGACTGAGACTTAGGAGCAACCCCAAGTTCCGCATTGAGCATTCAGCGAGATCCATTGTTTCAGATAACCCCACTCTGAGTTTCACATAAACCCATTGTGTGTTAGGGCTGTGTTATGTTTGAGTGATTCAGCCATCCTCATTAGGACTTACCAAGCCACCCTTGTAGATCCTTGTCAGTTGACCGAGGAAAACGATCTTGGTAACCAGCACAGCATCGAGTAATCTCTTATAGACAGTATGGTCACGTGATACTTGACCTATTCTGCAACAATGTGGGCACACAAAGGGGTTGCAAGATGAATTCTTGGCTAAGGCTGTCTGATGTGCTCAGGTGATGAGGTGCCTCAAGGATATTCGAGTCGAACGGATTTGGGAAACAAGTTAGTATTTTTTTCTTCTCCTTTTTCAACTTCGTTTACACATGATTACTGTTCATGTTGTACTACGCAGTGATTTGTGATTCATACTTGAGTCATGACTGTGCATATGGAAAACAACAAAGTAGGCACATTCACACACCGAGCAATACCCAAAAATTGTCCACAGTCTTGAACAAGGCAATTCTCTGTGTGAGCCACACCATTCTCAATCATTCCTTGTGCAACTGTGCAAAGTGACGGATATGAACTGGCATTGCAAATACGCAATACACCCTGCAGCAGTGGAAGAGTCAGAATCAGCCTTTGTTTGTCAATGACCAATTTGGCGCGAAATTACTAGCGCTGTGGCGACGACAGCGGACCACACTCGTGTAATTTGCTAGTCACGTGACTCGGAAAACCACATTCGAGATATGATAGTTCATAGAGTGGCGCCAGATTACGTGCTTGATTAATGACATCGATGGCCCTTCGAAATGGATTGCCTGGCCCAAGCAAGAATATGCCTTAATAAGTTCAATCAGCTCTTTGCTAAAGTGACAATATCATCTTATCATACTCGTATATGTTAGTCATCAAAATCCACAATTATTCTAAGGACTGGCTATGGCGCGGTTTCTGTCCCGCTCCCAAATAAATGTCCTGCATGTTATGGTCAACTTTTTTTTGTCTTTTTTTTTCTTGCCCGATGCCCAGCGAAAGTAAGCGGTGCTGCAGGCCGGCCGGGGCCGCCAGTTTCCGCGCCGAAACATCCACCGAGCGTTGCCTGGCCCAACAGAAATCGCAGAGATAGATGGCCAACAACCCAAATTTTGAGGCCGTGCATTTCATACTTTATTACATCCATGAATGCTTACACTTCCTGTATCCAGTATCATTTGTTTGAACTCCAAACCAATTTGAAATACACTTTTTGCAAAACGCACGCTATCTTCTTTGGCCGTCGCTTGTTTTGCTTGGGCGTGTGTCTAGCACCTAATCATCGAGGCCCTCCCCAATCACAGCACTGCGCGCACTCTAGCCTCATGCAAGGACAACTACGTAATCATTTCGTCATACTAGGGTACACTACTATTGTTCGCAGCTACCCAAAAAAAAGGGAAGGATTATTTGGGCATGTTATAAAGCACACATGTCTCGCTGTGCGTGCTGGGCTTGAATGCTGTGTACCATCCGCTTCTTATTGCCCCTTGGCTATCGCTTTCTGTCGGCTTCCCCTTCCAAATTGGCACATTTACCCGCCGCTCAATTACGCTGCGCTAGGTACTTATCGATACTTCCAAGGAGTCTGACTACACGTCAGAACCCGCCAACAACAGGTTTCAAGCACCAGTTGTGGCTACAAAACTATTTTCATTCTTTGAGAGCCCCAAGTTTTTATACATCCCCTGAGTCTACGCGCCGGTTCGCCACCTCGAAGTCAAAAATGGGCCGGGCAAATATCTTGCACTACCAGTTGCAGCACGATCATGAGACGGACATCCCGCGTGTGGGAGCAGAGCAGCAGGCCGCTCGCAAGCCCACCAAGCCCGCCGCCGTACACACGAACGCGCCGTTCACCCTATCGAAAGAGTCCTCTGTGCAGGACTTCTTGGCAAATAACCGATATTACGTCGATCTGATTCACCACAATCACTCAAATCAGGTTTTCGAGTTAAACGGCAAGGGCCAGTCGCCACACACTCTCTGGATTGGGTGCTCGGACTCCCGCGCTGGTGAGTCGTGCTTGGCCACGTTGCCTGGAGAGATTTTTACCCACAGAAACATCGCCAATATCGTGAACGCCAACGACATCTCGTCGCAGGGTGTGATCCAATTCGCCGTGGACGTGTTGAAAGTGCGCAAGATTGTGATTTGTGGCCACAATGACTGTGGAGGCGTATGGGCGTCGCTCTCAAATAAACGCATAGGGGGCGTGCTTGATTTATGGCTCAATCCCATCAGACACATCCGTGCCGCGAATGTCAAGCTCTTGGACAGCTTGAAACATGATCCACACGCCAGGGCCAAGAAGTTGGCCGAGCTCAATGTGATCGCGTCGGTTTTCGCGTTGAAACGCCACCCAAGTACCCTGATGGCCCTCAAGAAGGGCGAGATCGAGGTCTGGGGCATGATGTACGACGTGGCGCTGGGGTACCTTTCCGAGGTGGAGATCCCCGACGACGAATTCGAGGACTTGTTCCATGTTTCCGACGATCACGAAGAAGAATACAAGGCCCATTGATTGTGGCTTGAAGAACCGTGAACTTCATCCTGTACCATACGCAATATTTAATAGACTCATTTTTTGGAATAAGCCAATCCACAGTAGTCGGTACCCCGCGCAGAGCAAAGCTCTGTTGTAGAGTAAACCTTGTTGTGCACATGCAATTCTTACGAGCTGGCCATGCTTCTTTGCATCCATTGGCTGTCTCGGCCAAGTCAGCAAACAGGTGAGTGAGAAGGAGTGACGCTGCCAGTTTTAAATGCTAGGTGCGTTGAGGTGTTTTTTTATATTGTTTACCTTTTTATGTTTCCTTTTCTTGGATTCCGACCCCTTAATGCTAATGATATATCACATACCCAAACTTCCGTTCGTCAAAACAAAAACGAAAGTGTGAGTCTGATTTCTCGCTTGGCCAGCGTATACATGCCGCATGCCCGAGTTCGTCGTCACCACTTACGTATCAACTTAATTGTTTCCTTATATTTTCTTCGCATCCCTTCTATATAAATACTAGCGTATGCCTAGGTCGTGTCCCAGGTCAAATTGAACCTGCCCTCGGGCACCTCGTACTCGGTGATTGCCTGCAACACCTCCTCCGCGGTGGTGGCGACGCGGATGATCTCCCAGTTTTTCTTTGAGATAAACTCGGCATTAACTGAGTCCTCGACGAACCGCAAGAAATTGTCGAAAAACCCGTTGATGTTGTACACGACAATCGGCTTGTTGTGGATGTTCAATTGGTGCCACGTGACCATCTCCAACAACTCCTCCATCGTGCCGTAGCCGCCGGGCAACGCCACAAATGCGTGTGCCTCCTCGCCCATCAATCTTTTGCGAGTGTGCATGTCCTTGACCAATGTGGTCTTACCGTATTCGGCCAGGTCCGGAATAGGCGTCAGCCCATCGTGGTTATCGATTCCCTCCTTCAACTTTTTGTTCAAAGTCTCCTCGTCAATTCTCTCTCTCGAAATAAGCGCCTCGGGAATAATTCCGTGTACGTAGCCGCCATTGGTGGCACAGCCACGCGCCACCGCGCCCATGAGCCCCGTGGACCCGCCGCCGTAGACAAGGCCCCAATTCTTAGCCGCCAAGAGCTTGCCCAACGAAGCGGCGCTTTCGGCAAACGCCTTTTCTTTCCCGAACGACAGGCCGCAGAACACGCAGATTGTTTTCTCAGGGGATGTGTTGGTCATTGTTGTGTAAATGTGAGTTGTGATAGTTTTGTGAGTTGATACAGTGATTATTGGTGCCTCAAAGCTTTTTGGTGTGTAGATTTGAGCCGATGTTGTTCAGTTCTGGTCTTGGTTTCTCAAATGAAAGTGGTTGCCGGATTTTGGTGCCGTTTTATACTACTAGTCATGATAGCGCACGGGAACATTGCCGCGGGATCTCCGGCGCCCGCACCGGTGATAAGCTGGCGGATAAGCCTGGAATGCGGGGCCGATTGCGCCAGTGCGAAGGCGTACACTGATAGTGGCGGATCTGCCAATAGGCCGCAATCTGAGCGGAGATCTCGCAATTGGAAGAAAAGAAAATAATAATTCGAGATAAGCGGTGATTTTTTGTCGGAGTCTCCCTGGAAATCATGAGCCCGGGGCTGGGGTTTGAAATGCATCTTCTATGTCTCTATGAGGCTAGTGCTAAATTAGGGTCATGGCCCACGCCCACCAAGTGACCAGTCCTGCCTGGTGATTTCCATTCATGTATGGCGCTCATTCGAGGCTATGGCGCGTTACTGAAGTTTCCGTAAATGGTAAAGTGAGTCATTGCAGTGCTATTTCAGGGCTGTGCAAAAAAATGCAAAATCTGTATACTTTTTAAAACCATAAAGAACAATTTTGGAGAGGTGGGCGGTCGGTACTCCCTTCCCGATTTCCGCCCTCCAAAAAGTAGACCCGTTATACTCTTCGCTTCGCCGGTACTATTTCGCGTGAGCTTCGACGAGTCTTTTTTTTTTCAGTTTTTCTTTTGAGAATTTCTTCTGTGCCATACAATTGTCTTACCTACAAGACTACCTGGATCAGAAATATATACCCATAGGGAGTGTTGTATCGTACAGCCGAGTTTGATGTACTGTCGTATAACCGATACGATGGCCTATCGTATTCGAAGACGGATCTACGATCATGTACGACGTGTACGATCATATACGACATGTACGATGAATACGATGGAATACGAAAGTCGTGTTTTTACCAATGTTGTGGGGATGAATCGGTATTTTTTCGAAGAACACGAGAATCATAAGCTATTCAAAGTTTATTTAATACTTTCCTTCGACAGTGTGGTAAGCTGATCTGAAAATTAGTCTCGTGGAAGCATGTGAACTTGAATCACGCTAAGGCCCACTGCAGCCGCTTCTTTGTCCTCGCAGCATCACATGAATCTCCATTCATTTCTCTCTCCGTCTCTTTATTCAGCTTATCCATCTCATTCAGCGCGTACAGCTTGCCCCACAGTCACAGCTTGGAGGAATTCCTTACGAGCCCGATAATGTTTCTCTTTTTTTCAAAGAACCAAATCGTATTAACAGGATGAGAAACCCCAACATCTTCACCATTCCTTAGAGCATTCGATTTCTCTTCTTTGTTACAAAGTCATCCATACGGGAGAAACCCCACGGGCGCAAGAGGAAGTAACCTATTGCCATATCATAAGGAATGGGACATGTACCATTATGAGCTTAGCAGAACTCGATAACATTCTGGTAGCGCCTATCTCCATTCAGAGGAAGGTAAAATTCCACCTCATTCCTGTCAGGGACCGACACTTTGTCGTCACTGAAAATCGTCAAAGTGACGCGTGCCTTCTCAGAAGAGGATTGAAGACAAGTCTTCACCTTATTGTTAGAAACGATCCAAGCTTCGGAGCTCTGGATCATTTAGTAGGCTCCCCCTTATATCAAAGGCCGCCCTTTTTGGAACGTTCTCCAGAACAAGTGATGACCGTAGTCGAGAACATCCATCTGGAACGTTCAAGCTTCACTCGAGTATCAAGAACGGCAGGGAATCGAAGTTACGAAATCCGGCCACTACCGGCACTATGCATAAGATAGTACAAATGAACTTTGCTGTAGGCCTTCCGAACGTCTGGAGCTAAGTATGAATTCAGTTGGAGCTTTGTCTCTATTTTGTTTAGAATATTGTCAATTTAAGGCAGATTTGAATGAATAGTTGCTCGCTTGGAGAAACTGTGAATCAAAAATTTCCCCAACGCAATTAGGGCACAGCAGGGGTATCAACATCGATTGTGTCAGCCGGTGATCTACAATCTGATAAAAGAACAAACTGATAGCGTCAAGAAATGTGTATCTCGAATGACGCCACGTCACAATGAGGCGTCATTCAGCGAGTGCAGCAGCAGTGCACGTGACATTTTCAGCAAACGCGGGGCGATCATCATACCCTATTCGAGAAAGAGGATGATGTACTTCGTCTTAGTAACACTTCTCTACCCAAAAAGAGACAAATCACCCAAGAATACTCACTTACCCTGTACAATACGATGGCCCTTCGTTTTCGTCCGTACGATATCAAAACCTGCCGTTTTCGTACTTTCGTACAGGCATGAATACAACGATGTACGAAAAGTTCCCAACACTGCCCACATGTACCTCATCCTCTCCGTATTTCTTAAGCACGAACTAAATACACGATAAAGATCAGGCCCGCCGAACGAAGCATAAATTGCCGAGTTGAGCCAGTTCTGCAACGTTTATTTTAGATCGGATTACTTTTGTGTTAAGGAGAAGAGATTGAGAACAGATACACCGTTACCATCCACTGATTCAGATGACTCATTCAGCCATGAATGTATCTCCAATAAAAAAGGATTTCTACCCAGTGGCCGCTTTAATTCATCCTGGAAGAAAGTTATTTTACCATGACAAGCAAAATTCAGATGTGACAAGCATAAAATGGAAATCAGTCACTCAACCCCCGCTATTCCTACATACTTATAAGACAATTTAATCGAAACGCTCAGGCCACGCGGTTTTTCTCAAACAAAAACAATATTCGTACCTCTACGGACGGTGCAAACGACAGGCATAATACACGCGAACAAATAAGTGAATGGCATGTTCGTTTTTACGGAAATTTGTATGATCGTATGGCTTGTATGATATTACATGTTCTGTATAGCCTAGTGCCTATAAGCGGATCTTAGGTGGCCTGTCACCATGTGGAAATAGCTTTCGCTATACGAGTTGTTCCCAGGCTCAAGAGTTTCGCCCCCCACCCCCCAACCCCCGTCTTATTCACGAGATGGAATTCTCATCCTGTATAACATAGTGTATGCAGTATTAAAATAATGTATATAAGTCGGTGTATTCTTTCGTATATGCATGAATACGCCTGCAGAACGGATTTGCTGTCAACCCCTCAGTAAATCAAAACAAACAAAAAATGCGTCCACGTAAATCACATCTTTTTGCTCCTAAATACACAAAAATAGAACTCGACCTTTGATTATACCCGCGAAGGGCAGGTAATAATAACATGTACATATCTGCTGCCCGATTGTGTCTTCAACGAATATGAAAAGTAACTTTCTAAGGCAATTTTATCCATTCTGCTCCTCAAAACAACAGGGTAATAATACTCGGGAATGCCTATCCAAGTTGTTTTTTGCTTGATACATCTGATTAAGGACTGAGAACCAGAATTGCTTACCTACTTCTCCACAAAATTGTAAAAGCTCTTCTATTCCCAGAAGATTTTGTGCTGGCTTTGACGAAATATCTATCGAAGCTGAGCAAGAAACTTATGTAATATTTATATGGAGAGCTAGGTAATCAATCCTGGCTCATAGTCCTTAATCAGATATATTAAGCAAAAAAAAGGCCATTCAACAACCAGTCAACAACCATGGACACAGCCAGGTATGTAGTTGTACTGTCAGATTTGCAAATAAGATTCCAAATACTCTTCAGCACACCTCAAGTAGTGTGCTCAGTGTACAATGACATATATACGTTAGAGCCGGACGACACATAAAACAGTAACTTTATTCACGTACTGGTAGGGTATCTACCTAAGATTTTTCGAGTACTGGTGGAATCAATTGAAGGTCTCACTTGCAATCGACGTATCGCATGCAAACTGAGGACTCTCGACAGAGTGATGATCTACACACATGGGCGTCATTTAAGGCATAATATCTGCGCGCGTTGAACATATCAATAGGATTTTATTGTACCTGTCATACAAGCGATTAATCACGGTTGTCCATAAGTTCCCGGCAACCTTTATTCAGGAGTCTACTTGTGCTGCGTAGAATTTTTGAAGTATTATGCGCTTATCAGGTTAGAAGAGGCTCGTGCTTGCCAATAACAGCACTCTTTTACATTATCAATGTCAAGATCTCGAATAAAGAGAGATCAGTGCACTCGCATTCTGCTCCACAAAACGTGAAAGCGGTCAATGATCGACCAATTGCTACTACGGCAGCTCCATCTACCATATGAATGAGAAGTGTTAGAGGAAAGATCGGCTTTCCCCTAAATGGGTGTAAATCTATTCTTACCTGGCTTAAAGTTGCTTGTCTCGTACCTCACATGACTATCTAGGGCTAGAACCCTGAGGGCCGGTTCATACCTTAACAATCTTGTAACGACCATTATGTAAATGATGGGATTCCCCAGCCAAATAATCAGACTTCCTGGGCTCAAAATTTTGACATTGACCATGATTTCTCAGAGTCATTTATCTTATCACTTCTAGGGACTGCACCTAACGGTATTATTCTAGAGTCTTCCCTTGTATTTGCAGATACATAGCCTTTTTACTCCAGATGCTCCTCCCTAGACCTACTTTATTGTCCTCTTGAGTACTTTTGGTCACCTCTTCAAAGAAAAATTTGTGCATCAAATGCTCAAATATATGGTCTACTAAAATAAAGAAGCGTAAACAAAACGTGAAATTTGACGCGTCTCGATGTATCTCGGCGTACAATACTTATTTACATCATATCCGCTTTGGGACGGCCGCGTCCGGCAGGGGGATAACAGGGGCCGTCCCTTGTTGTATAATTGGCCTGCATATACTGACGCGCCCCGTGTTTCACAAAAGACGCGATGCAGAACAATAAACGTGACCCGTGCCTAGCATCCCTCTTTGGTAAAAGATTAGTGCAGCGTCAAAAAAGATGCAAAAGAAACCTTGAGCAAACATTTTTTCTTACCATAGTTACACCCGAACTACATTGTCTCTTCGAAGTAAGCAGTGACACCCTATCTGCCCTTCAAATAGCCGTCAAATCAGTAAGGTAAAATAACAGAGAACTTAACGCCGAAAGGAACAAGAGCTTACAGATTACACACTCATAACCCAATATACCCAACTCAACACAAAGCTATTCATTTGATTTATCAAAATTCGGGTCTCACGACATACATCAATTTGGACATCTCGTCAAAAGATCCCCTTGCCCTTCACTAAGAGTCCTATTTTGTTCAGAGTCTCATGCCGAAACACACACTAGAACAGCTAGCTGGGCTTCAGCAGCAACTCCAGGATTTGAGTTTTGATGACGAAGACTCTGATACGGATTGCGTATCGCTAGCGTCGCATGGCACGAAAGATACATCTGTGTGTTCCAGCCCGTATTTCAACCGAACCCAAAAAGTTGTGGCCGAGCCATTTATACACGAGAAAACGCCAGTTTTTTCTACTACACTGATACTTATTCCGCATGAATTGGAAAAAAACATACTGCCGATTCAAAAGCCATTTAAATTGCGCCAAAAAGCTACAATGCTTAGCGAAAGACTCGCAAACTCTGCCCTAGTATTGGAGTGTCTCAATGATATGGTATCCCAGGAGAATGCACATATTGAGGCCGCAATCGCTGAAGTCACAAATGAGCTTGCCACTTCAGTTGGCATGAACTCGGTCTCTATTGAAAAAAAGTCCCTTTTTCCTTTTAAGACATAATGGTGTGTATTGCAACGCGACAACTTTTGGTTCATATGTCGTGTCTCACTTTTAGGGTGGTCACAATTACCGCTGAAAGATAAGGTGAGAGACCTGGTCTACTCAATTCCAGCTCTTTTGTTTTGAATTCTGCTTATGAAAGTATTTTACGTGCTACAGCACTCTTTCTGGGTCGATGCATCCATGACGTTCTCGAAACGACTCGCGCCACGCTAAAACGATGCAGTGGGCTCGATAAGAGCTTCTCGGAACCATGTGTGAAGCCAACCTCGAAGAAGATTCCGAACAGGTTGCGGGGTGCAGCTGAGCACGGTTTATACAAGCGAGTACTCGCTGTTCCCAAAACTCAAATAAGGCACCAGCGAATTAGCATCATTCAATTTCACTCTAAGGATGTGAGAGTAATGATCAATCAAAAAAGAAATTAATATCGGAAAACGGAAGCACAGCTTGATATAACTTCGCTCTCCGCCTCGCGGGTCTGATGGACACTAATCACCACCATAACACTGGCGTCATCACGCCGCATTTCCAAAAATTGCGACGAAGCGGGTAACACATAATATAATTGCTTATTTCAAGAATAAGCTCCAAGGGCTCCGTAATATTTGCCTTTCACATAATATTCTACTTATTTTCTGTTGGATTTACGAAAAGTGTATCAACATGTCACGTGATCATACCAAACCGCACAAGAGCGGATTCCACACTATTTCCTGGTCTTGCGCCAGTCACCATGGCCACATCCACTAAAAGCATTCAGGTGCAACTAGCAAAAGCGGTCGTATATATAGAGCAGCTCGACGAGCTTCTTGAGGAGCGAGAGCGTCTCGTTTCAGTGTTGCACCTCACACCGTCTAACATAGACAATTTGGACATTATTAACCTTCTTGCGAAAACCAAGGCTGGCCTTGATTACGCCCATAGGGAACTTGCTGGTGGTGTTTCTAAGGAACTTTCGCTAAGTTTATCGCGAACAGCGAATTCGTATAACGAAAAGATTTCGCAGCTCGAAAACGATCCCTACATTAATGTGGACGAGTACCAATTCCATGCACTGGAGACGCCAGAAAACGAGCAGAACGGCCCGAAAAAGAGCGTGCGTTTCAAAGATTTTGACGCTGAGGAGTCTGATGATGACAGTACGCAGATGCGAAATCAGCTAATGGGCACACAGGGCCAGTTCCAGCCGTACACGGACGATCTTGAAGAGGCGGAAGATAGAAATACGCTTCTGTCGGTGGACACTTCAAATGAGGAGCTTTTCGCCCTGCACCAGCAACAGATGGTGCAGCAGGACGCGCACTTGGATGCACTTCATGCAAGCATCAGTACACAGCACTCCATAGGCGTGAATATTCACGACGAGTTGGATGAACATTTGATTATACTTAATGATTTGGAGCTGGGCGTGGACAGGTCACACACGCGGGTGCGGAGCGCCACGCGAGGCATCGCCCTGTTCCGGCGTAAAGTGCGCGAAAACGGTAGTTTGGCCACGATCGTGGTGTTGACGGTTATCTTGATATTATTATTGGTGGTATTGAACTGAAGCTATCGACGGTAACATGAGGGATATAAGAAGGGGCCGTGGCAGGCGCTGTTCCAAGAGCCAATCGCCAACAGCTGCAGGCACATGCAGAGTATAGAAGTAATCATGTTTGGACCGGCGCCAGGGAAAGGTAAATGCATATGCTTTTTTGTTGGGCGGGCCACGAGCCAGGTGGTCCTTCTAATGCAGACGAAAATCTACAACCATTGGCAACTTGATAGGAACGCCAGTGTTCTGACTCACCGCCGTTGCCTTATAGCTTCTATCGTGCAAGTATACCCCGTGACGTTCACAGTCTTCATCCTTCTCACCTTTCAAGTCAATACGCTTAGGCCAATGGGTTGGGCCACAAAGTAGGGCTACGCTGCCAGACAAACTTAGAAGTTGAAGTCCTCGTTGTTTTCTTCACTCTCGCTGAAAAACCATATGAAGACGCTAATATCGCTGTAGACTATAAGGCCGCCCAAAACACTCATCACCAACGAGCCGGCGCCAATGAGATTAGTGTGATAAAACGTCAAGGGCAAAGAAATGCCGCTCACAATCAAAAGTCCCGTGAGAAACTTGCTGAATTCCTCCAACGCTGACGGCGTGTTTCCGTGGTCATTGCTAAAGGTAAGAAAGTCATCCCTGTGGCTTTCTATCGCCGCCAGCACTATATTGGGTAAGGGCGCGAGAAGGAAGATGGCGATAACCCAAAGCGGAAGCCAGTTATTGTAGAGCGCGCATGAGAGCAAGATCAAGAGGAACCCGAATGCTAGAAACGCCAGGAGAAAGATGATCTTGTTGAGCGGGTTCATTGTGAAGGTGGAAGATTGGATCTGGTATCAGAGACTAAACCGGGCCGACCATGTACTGGATGCGCACCCGTGCCTCCCACTTGTGTAATGTAAAGTTCGGCGTTGGGGGGCGTGCAACTATTTTTTGCAACTTGTAGCTGGGTGGGTTTACTTTGATGAGTTGTGTTATTTGTGTTTTGAAAACCCAAGAATATTACTGGAGTTCTCAAAACTAGGTTTTTTTTGCTGACTTCATTCATCGAGGTTTCGGTTGTGGGGCACCTAGACCTGTTTTATAAAATGGGTGCGAATTACCAGTCAGGCCATGTTAGTTTGATGAAGGACATATATACTGCAGTTTTTCAGCGAAAATCAATCAATTGTTTGGTTTGGTTTGTATCTAAGGTTCTTCCAGTATATAAGGAGTCAAAACAGACGAAGCAATAAGCCTGTTTTAAGGGTTTTCGAGTTTTAGTTGCGGTTTTGCAGAGTCTGAAAATGCAACTTTTGTTCAATAAACATTACAGATTTTAGAACCAAGTGGCACTCGAGATAAAGGAAATGCAACCGCAGGAGAAAAAAGAGCTAGAAAGAACCAAGAAGTTATAAACACAAGCCGGCCAGCCCAAACATTTATATATGGAAACGATTTAGGCCGCACCTTAACTCTATCTTAACTCCATGTTGGCGCCGGCCAACGCAACATCGGAAAACTTAAGAAAATTGAATCGGTTTGTGAAGACCGTCAAGAAGGTGTACTTTCGAAGACGGAGCGAATCACCGGATGGGCTCGCATTACTAACCCTTCTGTTGCGAGAGTTGAAGCGGTAGGTGAGGGAAGTTCAGCCTTTAGGGCGATGACAACCTAAGTAATTCTCATACGCAGCCAAGCCAAGATATCAACGCAAGGCAAGGCAGCGAAGCTGACTAGGGTTTTATATATATTCAGGTATAATTTTGTAAACAGCTAGGGAAGAAAGTTTGGCTCTCAGTCCTTACCCAGATTTATCAAGCAAAGAAAGATGGGTTTATCTAACTTCATACGCTGCTTAGTCAAGAGATCTACGCATGGGCTAGATTGTTATACTTATTCGTACATGTTTCGTACATGTTTCGTACATGTTTCGTACATGTTTCGTACACGTTTCGTACATGTTTCGTACACGTTTCGTACATGGTTTTGTGGAGAGCTAGGAAAAGAATTATGGCTAGCAATACTTTATCAGATGTATCGAGCATAATAAAGAAGAAAAGAAGGATAAAAATGCTCAGTTTGACCAATGAGCTCAACATGTATAGCGCCCACTGTGAGAACCTACGACGGCAAATGCGGTTGATTAGCGTGCTTGAGATGGAAGCACTTCTCATGACAAAAGCTCAGTATGTCTATATGCATTTGAAAGGATATTAATCAGCTTCTAAGAAGATCCCCAGATAATTCAGTGGGCACAAGAACTAGCTAATGGAGATGTTACTTCGGCTCAACCCACATCTCAGGTCTCCTCCTATTGCACCTCGGTACTCCATCCTGGTCTGGCTGCAATTGAACAACAATTCGAAGGCGTGGAACGTAGGGCGAGGGATTTCTCGTCCATTTCAAACAGCAGCAGACGCGTCATAAGAGAGATTCTGGCTAGGCATTAAATTTATGGGGAACTCAGCTTACCGAAACGCATCCGACCATAAAGCTGCTAGTGCGACTCCATGTGAAAGCAAAGTTCTCGTCTTCTCTGTAGGTATGCAATTCATCCTTTCTCCTGTACCATTTTGATTGATTTTGAGAAGTATAGGATTGTCAAGTTTCCAGCTATACCGTGTTGGTTTTTGAGGTCATGTGATGACAGCAACCTCGGGAGGCGCACGACCCGGAAAAGAGAGCGGGCGTGGAGTGAAAATTTTTCACGGTAGATGTGACATGAGAAATTCTCTACTACTTTTTAAGCGAGATATAGCATAGATTACATACACAAGGTGCAGTAGGTTAGGAGAGATCTTGGCTGAAGCACCTTCCAAACCACAGCACCAATACTGTAATCACCTGTGTGCAGCGCATTTAACACGCTGTTGCATAAAATCCAACATACCGTACCCGCGACAAAACCCGTTGCGGAAGTCTTTCGTGAACTCTGTACCATTATCCGATCGAAGCTCCTTAGGCCAACAACTCGATCTTAAGTCGGGGACGGGGAGGAGGGGCGCTTCCGTCAAAAAATAAAGACACATGACTTGTGGGCAAGCGTGGAAATACCGTTCCAACAAGTATATCAACAATAGTATGAAAGTACCATGTATTGTCATATGCCAATGGGTGATAGTATGGGCCACATAAGTCGATGCATGTTACTCAAAGAGACGCGTTTTCTCTGTTTGTATCGTAGAAAGCCTGGAAATCTGCCAGGTGCCTTTGGTATGTAAATAATGCTCACATAGAGCCGACGGAGGATGTTGATATTGTCTGTTAGATGCAAGGAATAGGCAGATGAGATATGATGATGCAAAAATATGATTCCCAAAATGTCTGCACGAGTTTATATATACACACGCGAACTACGGCCGTATCACATCTCCGGGTTTTGGCTTGCTCCGATTTCACCCAAAGCCATTGCCTTGCCATCAGGCAGAGATGCTCAAAAGGCCTACGCTACGCACGCGTAGCTACTTTGTGTAGCGTAGAATTTAGGAAGCTGTGTCTCATAATTTGGGAATGAATCATGAATGATGTCGTATAGTCGATGGTATTACTGGGAATAGAGACATCAAGAAAGCAGCGCTAATTACAAACGTAAGAAACTGGTATAATTAGATGAAGTCAGACGTACAAACATTTGCTCGAAAAAGAGAGCAAGCGAATTCATGGCACTGGTGACCGTGGTCTATTGCAGGAAAATGTTCATACTATCCTCCAGCTCTTCTTCGTAATCTGTCGCAAGATCGTGGTCAGTAAGTAGTTCAAAGCTTTCTTCCTCTCCTTTAAAGTCCGTCAGTCCGGCAAGGCTCAGTTCCTCCCCGCCTCACTTTCCAGACCTTCGTCTTGATGATAGCTCGTGACTTGATTATTGCCAACATCTTTATCGACTCGGACAGAACTCTACCCCTCTTTTTTGTCACTATGTTTCCTATGCGCGAAAAAACGTTTCTGAAAGCGCAGGCATAGCTGCCACAGCAAAATAGTCCCTGGCCATGCGTGAGAGGAGCGGAAAACGGGACTGCTGAGTCTTATAGAATGCTATGACGTCCTGACACCCGGACTGGCGGGGTTCTCTAAGGTACCTTTCAGCTTCTTCCTCATCCGATTCGATTGTTTCCTCGACCAAATGAAACTGGAGACTATCAAAATGCTCGGGAGACTCCGAAATTGGATCAGCAGGAATGACTTCTGTTGTATCCTTGAACTTGGTTTTGTACACCAGATAAGCCTCAAGAAAGAGGTCTTCGATCTCTCAAATTTTCTCTTCTGGGAAAGAAACACTGTCAAATATCGCTAGTACCATTATGTGCTGCCTTTCCATTGTTCAATGCTTGACCAGCTCTAGTTCGGGTCTGGGGTCAAGACAATCGGAGGTGCATTGCTTGGCAATACTCTTAGTACTTGCCTAAATGGAACACCTAACATGGCGCGTCTGATAATCTAAGGCACGCCATTCACGGTGAACGCATTTCCAAGGCATGCAATTCGCCATTCACGGTTCGGAAAAAATGCTGGGCACGCGCACCAGGGGCTGATCGAATATTAGCCATTGAAATACCCTAAAAACCGGTTTTTCATCCATATATAGAGTATACTGCATACAATCTCTACGCTCTCTACTCTACGCTACTCCGTAGCGTAGCGTATTAGAATCTACGCGGCTACGCACTTTTTGCCCATCTCTGTCTCAGGCACATACAGTATTTTCAGAAAACAACGGAAAAAAAAATCGCTAGCTTGGTCCATGCCGAATTCTTTTTGTTCCCACAATGGTAAATGACCACGCGGCGACGAGAACGTCCACATAACCTAAAGTGTTGTTAAAATGCAAAATATCTTTACGAGATAGTTTACGTATCTTGCAGTTTGTTGTGACTATACATAGTGGAATACCCTTTGCACGAGAATTTATGTCTCATCAATTGATCAATTATCGTTGAGTGGCAAATATCGCTGATTGCATTCTTTGACTACAAAACTTATGCATTATCTTCACGAAGGCACATGTCTTTCTTCATCCGAATGATCTTTGAAAAGAAATTAGCCCACAGATCGAGGAAAAGAGCCTATTTTCATCTCAAAGTTCAGCGTGACAGATTATTCATTGTCCGTTGAGTGTTGAAATTGTCAGTCTTAGCGCCAATGTCCATCACTTGAAAAATGGGTCTATCGGATTGGCGACCAAATGTCCCGAAGGAGAATCAACATTGAAGTCTAGACTTCCATTAGTTATGACTCTTATTCAGCGAGCATATTTTAGGACTATCATTCGAATTGGGGCAATTAAATTGTTTTGTTCCTAGGGCGAGTGGATTACAAAAGCCCATGGCCACTTAAGTATTGTGGCATTTTGTCGACATTTCGACATACATTTCGACATACATTTCGACAGACAACCTCGCCAGTGGCACGACTAAGTGTTGTAGCCAAATGGCGCAATTAGCGATTTTTTTTCCGTTGTTTTCTGAAAATACTGTATAGTCCCAATACATGACTAACGAAAAAAAGGAACCCCCCATGGTTGCTTCCTTCTTTACCTAACAAGAGTATTACGTTAAAATTAAAGTGAGAGACTCCATAACTCAAGTATACTAAAAAGGCCATTTGTGTAGGAACTGGCATTTGGTGTTTCAACAGATTAGAAGTCAAATACGATAACCATTACGCCCGATGTCCATCCCGAGTGGCACAACCGGGATAACACCGGAGCTATTGGCCAAAATTCAGGCCTTAGTGGATGCTCACGAGAAAGCTAAACAAGGATCTGAACCAGTTCCAACGAAACTTGAGCTCAACGAATTATTTGATGAGTTACCAGAGAAAGGCGATTATGAAATTGAACGTTTGGAGCGGACAGACTTTTGGGCCTTAGAAGATAGACTCGAGAAAGAGGTGGAGAGGTGTCTTAAGGATCTTCCAGAACTTACTCCCGGGACATCACTGAAATGGAAATCTCTCTTGGAAACCGTTTTTAGGATCTACCCTTACTCAGAAAGATTCCTCTTGACAGAAAACTACCAGGAAGCAACTGGGGGAGAAAATAAAATGTTGAAATGGGACATAATCCGAGTGACAGGAACCTCCGACATAGTGCAAGTTATGAGATGTCTCGAGAGATTGATTTCGAACAAGGCCAAATCAGTGAATTTTTCAACAGGCGCATTCGATGAGAGTTATTACATATCGTTCAAAGACATTTGGGACACGGTCAAGATAAATCAAGCATTAGTTTAACGGGAGTCTTTCAAGAGTCATATGACTTTTAGGGGCCGGCAGCCTGAGTCCGGAGGTTTGTTACTTCTGCACTTGTCAGGCTTTCGTGCTTGAAAGATCTCGATTCGACAAGTCTAGTTGACGATTGCTTGACATTGGAGATACATACTTATGCTTCAGGGAAGGCATCTGAAGCCTCCAGTCACACAGAGAGTATTGCAATAAGCAATTGCGGAAATGCGGCCTGTGCTGTCAGGGAAGTCGTCTAAAGACTCATTCTGAGACAGGTGGCCTGGAAACCACGGTGTTTGGTCTCAACATGCGTGAAACAAGGGTAGATGGAAAGAAGCTTATCCTCATACTTCAGGGAGGGGTGTTACCAGCGTTCGGAAGCCGATGCGTACTATGACAGTCGCTGGCTTGAACGTTTTAACTGGTAGTACTGACTTTGCAAATTGTACGGATGATACTACCGACCCTGATATCTCTATTGGAGATCTGCGGATGTTTCAGAGAAGCTGAGAACGATGAGGCTCAACGTGCGGTTAGTCTTTCCGTGAGAATTACTGTTGAGCTCTTCTGTGCTACAAAGGTCAAGTTGTGAGAACTTGGTGCCTGTGTCATTTGATGATGCTGTTTACTCAACCAATCGATCAAACGAGATAAAGACAATATCACCCCGAGCAGCGAGAGTTTGGTAAACATGAATGATAATAAAGGGAGAATATCGTGGACTATCCCTGCGTTAATTTGTTTCCCAGCAGCAGCTCGAGTTCTGTGGGGGGCGCCATGCTGAACTCGTTACCTGATGAGGAAGATTATCCTGAGAATATCAAGACAGATCTCATCAACGTGCCCATGATACTTAGCAAGACTCGTGATCTTAGAAGCTGGGTTCCGCTTCTTATGATCTAGGCTTACTCAAGTGCTTTTGTAATGCCTATATTGGAGCTGAAAAGCGAGTCATTATTTGTCCAAGAGTTGCAAAAAACCGTTTATTTCATGCACAAATTTAATGAGAGCAAACGGGGGTACACTGATACCGATCGCCTTGCGACTCTATTGGGGGAACAGGGTCCTCGAGGGTCTTACCATGAAGAAGAAATGGTGTGAGGAATGATTGACTATTTGATGATCCAAGAGCCTGCCCTACGGCTCGTATTCGAGTCAATGGTGCAAAGCTTGGACGAGGGCATTGATAAGGATTTAACAGTTTTGGAGATCGATGCCGACTCCAGAGGCACTAAACTCTACGACACACTAAATGAGCTCTTTTGGCAGAAAGATTTTGAATTTCTTGGAAAAATCAAGTACAGCTCTGTGGCTTCAATCGTCACATACCAGCTAGTGGCAGACCCGGATACACTCTGCGTGCCTTTCCTAGTACAGGAAATGATATATCCCGAAATCTATAGTTACAAAGCCGAGGCTCGAGTACGTGACGAAATTCACTCGATCAAAAGAGCTCAGATGGATTATCACACGCTAAACAGAAAAATTATGGATCTCAATTTCTTCGAAGGAAAGAAGATTGATAGCATCCTCTTACACACTGCGGCCGCCTTGCATCCGACTAATCCAGGCGCAAGTGCTGATATCCTAGAGCTCGCAGAACAGCTCAAAACATGTCGCTTGACTGAAATCGAAAATCAAGACCGTGCAAAATCAAACGCCTCTCCCGAAAGGCTCACCCTGTTTGAGAATATCATAGCGGACTTGCCCAATTTGCGTCCCTACAAGTTCATTGGGGTGATTTTCTTCGAATCAAAGTACTTTGTGCGTGCCTGTGACACATGGATAGACATGGATGCCGGCGTCACAGTGAATTCTCCCAATGTGAGAAGTACCGTCTAGGTTTGTGAATGAA